>JAKSZP010005398.1:0-172480 GCA_022478985.1 Massospora cicadina | reverse complement strand
TTTTCTCTGATCCAATGCTCCTTCTACAGCAAATTTGAACTGTTTAAAATATCGTGCATGTTCCCATCATGACTGAAAGGTGGCAACTTTTCAATCCAAACAAAATACCCTAATACATGCTTTAGGATCGGGGAACAGATGTGATAGGTTCAGATTAGCCAAAGGGAACCTCCCTTGAGGATAAGAATAGGGTCGCAAGGATTGATGCAAATTCGCCATAGTGGACCAGGAAGAGGTTGGATTGTAGGGAGGGACTACTGCGACCCAAGGGGATACTCGCTGGCTGATCCATACTATTCCTCACCAGACTCGCTGCTGACTGCACCTTACCTCCCTCACCAGTCTGTTAAGCGAAAAGTTCGTATATTATCTGCTCCACTTTGACTGAATAGCACTGACACTATCCATCTCGCACCCCTTTTCTAAGCCTTTTAAATTCATTCATAATTTGTAGTGGAATCTTTGCTCTGTGTCCATTCTACGCTCCATTTCTTGAAGCTTTAAGAGGACCTCCTCCAATATGCTCTGCATTCTCACGTTCTGCCATCAAGTGTCGCATGCTTACCAGTTTGCTTCATTCACTTGTTTGATTAGAGCGTCTAGTTCCTGCATCAACTCCTCATTATACCACAGAAGATTATCCAAGCGCACTTGCATATCAGCGTACTCCAACATCTCAATGAATGGAAGAGTATTGGCTCATCCCCAAGCCTCCTGACTGGAACTTTCCAACTGATTGTCTGACTTATTAATTGGCTGTATTCTGAGGTCGCCAAGAAAGAGCTGGTTGGTTGGCTAACCGCTGGAACTACTCAGCTCAAAGTTGACAAAATTTGATTGCCACTGTGTCATCGTGATCATTCATCCGCTGCTCAAACAGGGTAACCCAGTCCCTCACTAAACCACCGCCATGTCAATACCTTAGACCCATTCGGACATTTCCACCATAAATATCTTGGTGTTACTACCCAGCATCATGACATCCCAAGTCCATTCACCCAAAACCCAATCCAGTCTATTAATTCCCTTATTACTTGGGGTAACTCATGATTCAAGAGTAGGACTAGTTTGCCCAGGCAATGGCGGACGTCCATGATATGACTGTCTACATGCACTAACGCCCCTGAATTTCTGAGAAGTAGTGGTTAAGGAGTCCAAAGGAGAGGCGAGTGTTGTTCTGTTAAGCCTGCACAAAGTGCTTAGCATCACCAATTTCAATGTTATGTCAGGCCAACACACGTAGTAGTTGGTGGATCAAAAGCTGAATGTACGTAACCAGGTATTCCTCAGCTCCATGTGAGCTGAGATGGCGAGACAGCTCCGTTGTGGTAGTGTAAAGGTAAGACATATACAATTTGTAATGTGATTCTTGGTCCCGTTCAATATAAAACAGAAATAAGAATATGTTCCCCCACATCTTCTTAGTAGAGGTGGTAACGCCGCAAGAGCCATTGCATGATACCCGCAGTTGCTGAGGGGTTACATTAGTGGACCTGCCATGATTGTCTGAATCCAACGCAGGACAAACAGCTAACGGCAGTTCCATCCTGGCTTTCTCATCCCATGGTTCTGTCACTGTGAATAGTGCTTGTTCGTTGTTATATTCTCCATTGGCGCCCCAGAGTAATGGTCGTGAAACCCTATTAAATTGTGGCATAATGATTAAAGCACGTCATGATGCCCTAGTTGCCGTTGGACTAAAGTTGACCAGTGGCTTCTGTAGTAAGCACCACTGTTAACTTTTGGCGGTATTTCTTAGATCAGTTACGCTGGTTGCACAGTTTAATCACCACTGAGTGATGTACTGATGATATAAAGATCACCAGTTTTTAGTAAATGATAATGATATATAGGATATGGAGCTAACACCCCAACTGACACAGATTATATATAAAAACTCCGACTATCTCTGCTAACTTTCTCGCTTTTTTTATTTCAAAGACCTCCCCCTTTCCATTCTCTCGTTCAGCTATTAATCTTCAATTGTCTCAGTCAACTTTGAACCATCAGCTTAGTAACTCTCTATTCCTTACAATTTTAGGAGTTTCAACCTATCATTGAGGCTTTCGCGGTAAACCCTTGATTCTTTAAACTATTAGTACTTTGATCAATTTGCTTCATATTGACATATATTTCGCTCAATCTCAAGGCTCACTTCACCAATAAATATTCTCCGCCAGATATATGTTTTATCGTCCAGTAATACCAATTTCTCAATACTGTCCTAAGTGAAAACTTATATAATGAATAATGAAGAATACTAGCAGTCCCAAAGATCAATCTGATGACCAGTCTAGAAGCATTGCTCAATGTATTATTACTTTTTGGTATGAAGTGCCACCCACGCAGCCTGAGAGCCTGGAATTCTGGACCACAATTCAGTTCTATTTGCCTTTGGTTATCAGAATCAGTATCAACTTCAGTGCGAGAACCTTGATGACATTGTTCAAAAATTAATAAATGACATCTATTCCATGGGTGTCCGATCCAGCCACTCCTGCACCTCTTCTGTGCCCTCTAACATGTGGGATCTTTATACCTTGGCTCAGCTGCCAGTGGGTGAACTAACCCTGGGAATCAAATGCTACCTTCAGAACTTTGATTACCTGGATATTCATCACCTTCTCCATTTAGTCAGGTTGCACCATCATGAAGTACCCCCAATAACTTGGGCTCACCCAGTATTACACTCCCATATCATAAATTTCTACAATGAAGCTTCCTCCTTTGTCTATGACAACCGTGAGGCCGTTATAAATAACTGACAATTAATCACTGAGGCCCAAGGCCAAAGCGTGGTGTTGGATAGCGGTATCTCTGGCTACCTCAAGGACCAGCTGCATCAGAACATCTAACTTCTCGAGGCAACTTGGAACCAGCTCTCCACCAAGTTGAGGATCTGATATGGACCCTGCAGCAACACTATCAGGAGCTGGCATCTAAACCTACACCTCCGGGAGTGAAGTCTCTGAAGGGCCTTGGGGACCCAAAGGACAAGAAGGTCCTTGTGGACCTCAAGGGCCCTCAGGCACCACAGTACCTATTCTCAGAGACCCTGACAACCCCTGGCGAAAGGACGTGTTAGCAGCTCTGGCCACCTTATGTGATCAAATTTGGAATGTAGCTCAGTGATTCAGACTCCTAGTGGATGGAGTCCTTCCTGACACTAGGGTCTCCATTGAGGCATTGTCAGACGAGATAGACAACTTTAGCGCCTTCAGTAAGCTTACCAACAGCCACATCTCTCAGCTCAAACAAACTTGTCAAGGATTTGAGACCCGCTTGACAACTCTCAAGAGTTAGCTTATACTTCAAGGCGCCTGAAATTCAATCCATATAAGAGAGTTATGAATAAGGCTTCCGTTTCCTCCCTTAACTGAAAATTGGACGATATCCAAGAGGACCTCAAGGGCCTAAGAAAATAGTTAGACCAGCAGGCCCCCCACGACTATGTGGAGACTGAGATCTCTGATCCTGCACCCATCGCTGGTGTTAACACCCTCTCCACTCCCCTTGTATCTAACTTTAGACATATTTTTAAAGAGAGGTTCGCCCCTGGAAAGGAAAGCATCACATTCTTTCTTTATGCATATGAGAGCTCCATGGAAGAGGCCAATGACTGGCTGAAGGTGAAGCATATCCACTCCTGCCTCTACAGCGCTGCCCTGGAGATCATGGCTCCCCATTTTGGATTTCAACACAAGGGACAGGTTTGTATGGCTTTAATCAAAGTATTCTGCATCAATCAAGCCCAGGCCAAAAAAACAAGCATTCATGGGTATTGCCTGATTATAGGAGAAAGCCCAGGGAGTTTGCCAGCCGCTTTTATGCCCAAAGAAACCGTTAGTTACTACCAATTATATCACCTTGGACGATGCTATAAGCGCTGTCATCTCCACATAGGGATCCTATACCAAGGTCAAATGATTATTATTGGACAAAAAACAGATTTACCTGCATTTAGGAAATCAAGAAAGCGATTAACGAGATCCATGAGTCAACCATGCTCTCCAAGGCTACCTCTTTGGTTTCCTCCAACTGTCCTCTAGTCCATGTGGTTGAAGACCAGAAAAATCCTTGACCTTAATACACCTACTGCAACAGTTTCATACAGTGCCAAGACCTTCTTAAAAAACTTGTCAATGAAGTGATAAAAGGGCCACTAGCATGAAGTATGACGCGCTCCATGATGACATCCTACTACGCCTCATGAATTCTCTATAACCTCAAATGATCCTGGATCTATCATATCTGAAGAAGAAGTTTTTGATTCCCAGTGATAATAAAGAAATTGATACAGCTTAACTTCTTGATGACTCCCCCATGTTTCTCACGCTACCTCCTCAGTTTGGAAGTCTGGTTTCCCACATTGTAGTTTGAGTTCATAAGATACTGGTCCTCGCCATAGTTGACAGTGGCTCCCCTGTGAACGTTATATCATCTAAAAAGTGAATCGCATCATGCTTGCTCCAGACTTTCCCCACTATATGGAATACGGCATGGCTGGCCTATACTGCACTCAATCTATAGGGCCCTATACATCCCTACTCGTTTGATTTGGTAATCTCACTGTAAATACCCTCACCATCAAGCTATTAAACTCTGTTTATGACCTGCTCCTCAGAACTCAGTTATTTCTAGGCTACTCATCACTAGTCCATTAAAATGAAGGCTTTCTTTCTCTACTAAGGCATTGGGTCCCTCTAGTCTTTGAAAACCACTCGCAACTCTAAGACAGAGGTCAAGGCCTGAGCCTACCTACTGGAGAGTGAGGGCCAAATCAAAAGCTCAAATATCACGTATGGGGCTCTAGAGTCCAATTGCCCCATTGCTGTTGATGGACAAGAAGGCAAGCAGATCTACTTAGACAGGGCAACTACATTACCTCCGAAGTCCTAAGTCATTGCTGATACTAAGGTCCATGTTAACATCCCCTCTGGATAGCTGCTGGAAGTCCAGGCCTAGACAACTCATCCGCCACGGAGATGTTAACCTGTCCAGGAATTCTAATCCAACTTATGCTTGATCTATATCAGTGTTGTTGAATTACTGGACCAATAAGACCAAATTTGTAGTCATAAACAGTCCCGCCACCTATGTCCACCTCCTACCTGTGGAGGCTGTTGACAATGTCCATAGTTTTGGGAACCCAAGGGTTTTTTGGGTTGGAAACGCCACTGTCGGTGGCCCTGGTCAACATTAGTATAGGAAAGAACCTCACTGACGACTAACAGCGCAAAGTTAAGTGTTTCTGGATGAGTATTTCAACCTATTTTTGGCCTCGACCTAAAATTTTAGTAGAATAAATGGAGCTTTACATCATATCTAAGCTGGTGACGTTCTTCCTTCCTATTCCATTTACTTCAAGAGCAATATTGAAGAAACCCAGGTGGAGGGGAGCTCAGACAGCTATTTGAAGCTGGACTCCTAGTTCCTTCATGCAGCCCTTGGGCCTCTCCCCTTCTGCTGGTTTGGAAGAAGGATGGCAGCCACCGGGTGGTGATAGATTATTGTAATCTCAACTCTATCACCAAGAAGGACAATTATCCTCTGCCAAAAAGTGACAACTCCCTCCAAGTGCTCTCCATTTTTCAGTACTTTTCCACGATGGATCTTGCCAGTGGATATTGGCAAGTGGAGCTCACCCCTGAAGATTGAGCCAAGTGTGCACTCATAGCCAATGAGAACTTTTAGAGCCCATGAAGATATCCAGGTCCTCTGTAATACGCCAGCCACTTTCTAACGCGCCATGGATGGGATCCTCATATACTTGAAATTTTTTCGTGTACTCATCTACCTAGACAACATTACTGTTTTCTCACGAATCTTCAATGGAGACATTAAGCATCTTAGGGAAGTTTTTAATTAGCTCCAGAAGGTTTCTATTCAGATTAAACCTTCTAAACGCTCTTTTTTTGGTCATAAATAGAGTTCCTGTGACACAAAGTTTCAAAGGTGGCATTCTTCCCATACAGGATAAAATTGACGCCATTGAGAAGATGTTGTACCCCCAGAGTTTAAGAATTATACAAGTGTTCCTAGGCATAATGAACTTTTATTGTCAGTTTATCCCTTTACTTGCTGAACTAGTTGAGCCTCTATTTACCTCTTACAGAAGAAAGTGCCTTTTATATGGCAGCTAGAACAAGAACAGGCTTTTAATGCGTTGAGGAGCGCTCTTTATACTAAATTCATTTTAGTACACCCACGTCTTGACCAACCAGTTCCTGCTTTCACAGCTGCTAGTGATGTCACATTTGGGGTTATCCTAATCCAGCATGACAAAAATCAGATTAACCACCCATTTGTCTATTTAGCAAGACTCTGAGTAAGACCAAATGGTACTACAGCATTACCAAGTGTGAATTCCTGGCTGTCTTGCTAGTGACCAAACATTTCCGGCCTTATCTCTATGGTATATACCTTACCATTTTCACTGAACATTCCTTGCTCCGGTGTCTCCAGAAGATGAAGGACCTGGATGGCCACTTAGCCAGATGGTCCTTATGACTTAAGAGCTATGATTTCACCATTGTCCATCTTATAGGCGCAATCCACCAAAACGCCGATGGCCTCCCAAGAATTCCAATGCTAGCAGCTTTGATCCCCAAATAGGGCCAACTATATGACCTGATTGATTGAACTTAGTGATGGGAGTTGGAGACTCCTGAGGTCTAAGTTGAGTTCTGAAAGATGACCTGAATCACTCAAATCTAGGACGGATTGTTCTACAATAGGGTTAATAATAAATGGCTCCCTTATGTCCCCCTTTTTCCTGAACCAACTTTATTCTAGAGGGCCATACTACTGTGATATATGGGGCAGTTAAAAAGACTTATGAATGGCTGAAATCACGATATTACTGGTACCAAATGTTAGAGACAATCCAAGAGGCCTTAGAGGCATGCATGACTTTCCAATATCACGATTAAGGCAATCCTTAATTTCAAAACTGGTCATTGCCCCGATGGGCCCTTCAGCGTCATTAGCATTGATGTGATAGGCACTCTTCCCACTGAGTTATAGGGACATAAATATATCCTCCCAGCCATAGACTACCTGACAAAATGGGTCTAAGCGATTTCAGCCCCTGCTGCTACTGCAAAAACCACGTCTCCCTTCCTTATTCTTTCCGTTTTCACCCAGCACAGATGCCCACAAAGTTTACTTTTGGACAAAGGGTTAAATTTCACCTCGCAGGTAGTCCAAGGTCTTACTTCACTTTTTGGCACCAACTAAAGTTTCGCCGTCCCTTATAACCCATCAATCTTTGTGGAGGTGGAGCGTGCTAACGGTACTCTTATCTCTATTTTATTGAAGATGGCCGCCTCTGGCCCTGTCTGCAGGAATTATTATCTATCCAGCGCGTTGCATTGCCTATCAAATAAGCTACCACTAATTCATTTAAATGCCCCCTTTAGAGCTCTATATGAAAGTGCACAACAGCTCCCAAGTAGCAAACAGCCTTTTCTTAAAACCTCCGCTCCTGAAAACTCTAATTTAACTATGAGAGCCTTAGCCGATGAAATTTCTAGCTTCAAGCCCTATCAATACAAGGCATCTTCACCACCATTAAAAGGGAGACATACGATTTAATCTCAGCTGACCCTCCTTACCCTTTTTAAAATATGGTGACCACATTCTCTTCTATCACCATTGACCCAGAGGTTGACAGAACAAGTTTGACGTTCTTTGGTCTGGATCTTATAAGGTCAAATAATAAGGTGAACTTAAAGTACTACATTGCTAATGTCAATCAGGGGACAGTGGTGAATTTGGTGCATGGACGGTTTCTATAGCCCTATACCCCCCTCCAACAAAATCTTGAGGGGAGCGTTGACAGGATTTAAGATGATGAGCAGCCCAAAATCCCTGCTCCCAAAATTGAGTCTCAATTGATTGACTCTAGAACCAGCATTAACAGAACCCTATCCTGAAGGCACCCAAACCAGATTAAATCAGGAAGCATCACACATATGAAAATCAATGGACTCACCTTAGGAATCCCGTCCCCACTTCCCAAATCATGAGAGGCTCTGCCCCCAAAGCTGCGGTCATGATGATGATGCAGTACGATGAGGGCACTGTCCAGGCGGTTAATCTAGAAGGCAGTAAAAGATCCTGTTCTTGCGGGGCAACGAAGGTCCCTAAGGCACTATTTCCCCAGGCGCCCTATAAATATTGATGCTTTTAATATAATAAAGTAGTCTATATTCCCTCCATCTTTTCTTTTTTGACCTCTCCACTAATCTTCAGTTTTGAGCCTAATTTTGGAATTTGTTGACGGTTAAGAAAACTTTTAGACTGAAAAGAATTTTTGGTACCTTCTCATAATGATGAACTTGATACTGTTTACTCTTCTTTTAATGAATCTCCCATATTTCTCACGCTTTCTCAGCAGTTCAGAAGTCTGGTTAACTCCTGCGCTTTTTAAGTTCAAAAAGTTCCAGTTCTCACCATTACCAACAGCAGTTCCCAGTAAACGTTATTTAATCTAAAGTCATGAAGCGTATCAAGGTTGCTCTATACTTGGTACATTATATGGAGTACTGCATGGCTGGACTGCAGTGTACACGATCCATAGGGGACTATTCTTTCCTATATGTCCGATTTGGGAAGCTTTCTGTAAATACCACCGCCATTGTACTGGATAACCCAAGCTATGAGCTTCTTCTATTAATTAAATTTCTCAAAGACTACTCCTATGTAGTACATTATGATGAAGGATTTCTATCCCTACTGGGTTATTAGGTTCCTCTAATCTTTGAAAACTCATGTGGCTCCAACCAGAGGTTAGGTCCTAGGCTTGCCTATTAGAGAGTGAGAGCCAAATCAATTAACTTGAGTATTACATAAGGGGCTCTTTAGTCCGGTTGCCCCTGCCTGTAAGTCCTGGGACCAGACCCTGCAACTGGAAATGGAGCAACACACCCTCCGGAAAAAAGAGGTCACAAGGGCCAAGTGGACTCTATTACAGCTGAGTGACTTAGCCCGCGTGATAGTGAGCATTGTGTGACTGCCCTCCACCCAAGGATACCCCATTCCCACTACTTCCCCCCTCCTCAACCCTGGTAATTATAATAGAGTGAGTCTGCAGAGAGATTGCGCGCACCAGAGTCCATGGACAAGCCCCTGGGACCCCCACTCCCTAGGGCAAACTATGTCAAAATTTTTGGGAAACAGCATTTACCAACATTGGAGGCCAGCAGCAAATTATAGCCTAGGGGAGCCGGTCCAGACTGGCCAGCACCGGAAATCAGAACAGCATTGACTCAGATCCCAAACCAGGGACCAAACAACTCAGGCCAGTTGCCCCAATGCTTTGGAAAGGATTCAGGAAGGTTAGATCATGTGAACAGTCCAATCATGAGTTTGATCCGAGTTTCAAACAACTCAATCCAGTGGTCCCTGCCTCCTGGGATGAATCCAGAACATCCAAATCATGTGAACAGGCCGGCTTGTATTATCAGGACCAGGATTGGTAGCGATGACTTGGTTTAACCCCAGGAACGCGGGAAAATTTGCAAATGTTTTTTATTTTTTCTGAATTCTCGAGCATTACCCTACCCCCATTTGTGCCAGCCAACCAAATCCCATTGCTGAACCCTAAACACCCAATCCCATGATACCTTTCCTATGCAATTTATCCGTTACTCAAGGCAATTGCCCTGACCAGGGCATTTGTCAGTTCATTCTCTTACCTTTGGCGCTTTTTGCTTAATAAAAAAAGAATTCCCCATATAGCTTGCCATGGCCTTTGTCCACCTTACTTTTTTACTAAAATTCTGCCGATTAATCCAATGAAGTGCACCATTGCCCAAGATCTCATACCAAAGTTTGCCAACAGGATCATCCAGTCACTTGACCCTGCCACATGGCAGTAGACCATAAATGCAATAATCTGCCTCACCCCCAATGATGAGCCTGCTGGTTCATTTATTACTGCGCAACTGTTTGATGAGTACCCTCACATCTGTTCTACTGCTAAGTTTTCCAAAACTGCTCCCAAGTTGGAGAAGCAACTGAGCGGCCCACCACCACCGCTCGCAGACTCAGGGTCTACAACTGGCTTAGCTGCCAATGGCTCAGCCTACCTGTGGGACCTGGAGCGCACCATCCAGGTAGGCTCAGTCCTAACCTGTCATGTGTAGATGACATCATAGTGGGGGACCAACCCCAGAGATAAGGCTGGGCTCCAGGAGGCCCAAAAGGTGAAGCTACAGGGCCTCCCTGACCTGAGGCATACCCTAGACCAATGCTGGGTATGGGCAAATTATGCCCAGGTTGGTACTAGTGGGGTGCCAAATGCCCAGTCCCTTACTATGGCCCAGGTGTTAAAATGAACGGCCTACATAATGAACGCAGACAGTTCAGTTCAGTTTGTTGAGGAATGGGGCTTTGAAACCTGTTCCATTTATAAAATCACACGTTCAGGTAAAATCCAACTTCAATTAATTACACAAATGAAGTCAATTTTGGCATATTCTACCATTTGGGATGATAGCATGTGCCTATTGGTGGGTCGGTGCTTGGGTCCACTTATGCAAACCCCTTATTCCCCATTGATGGTTAAATATGCTTTCCCTGACCAACATTCCTTGTTGGTTGACTTCCTGAATAAACCTTTTTCCGTTTTACATTTTTACTTTTATGATATTTGGAACGCTCCTGTGTGCAAACCTTTTTGAGTAGGTCTCACGCTCCATTAACCTTGCCATTACAAATACTTTGAAGCTATCTCCTAGTGCACCATTTGTTCGCCCCGGTTCCCTCCAACTTGGGTCACTTATCCCCTTTCACTTTATGCACCACGTCGCTTTTGGTGTTCTTTATTATAAAATTCGCACTTATATGCCTAAGTTGTTATTGCTCCAGCACCCTCTGCTGGGGTATAATTACTTTAGTACTATTGGCTAGTTCCCTGGTATTGGACTAGTGCACCGTGAACTGCCACACTGGGAACAGGAGAGTTATAGACACTCTCCTTACATTAGTCAACCAACCTCTTAAATCTATGTGCACAAACTTTTCCATGTGGAACCTTTCTTAATTGGGAACAGTGGGCGCTGGCTGTGGAAGTCGGTTGTCATTAGCCGCCCGCAGTTTCCTATTAGTCCTGAAAGTTGGAGCAACTTGGCATTAATATGGTTGCCTCTGACTGAAAAATATCCACCTTTTTTGCTCGTACCTGGTGCACATGGACACTTCAAGGTCCAAAAGTTGTGATTCCCTGACTTTCCATCGAATTTTTCACTTTTAAATTAAATAAACAAGTTTCCCTTTGCCCGTGCATTCAGCCAATGCCATCAGAATCAGCACATCTGGGTCTGAGGGGTGTTGGCCAAGGATAACATTGGCCATTCTGTAGCAGTTCACGGGATAGGGGTCATTTGCATCTAAAAACACGTTTTATAATGAAAACCTTGTCTCTCCCTCTGAACCGTCTATTAGCTTATATGCCTGGATGAGGACCCTATTCCAGTATATCAGATTACCCTTGAGAACCCTCGTTTGACCCCTACCATGATCTGGGGCACTCAGAGAGTGGAAAAGGAACTTTGTTTTAAATATAATAATGTATATGCACCTGCAGAAGGTGTGGTGGGATATGTGGCCTCAGTATTGAGAGTGGCTCACTATCCCTCCCATTCTATGATTCCAAAGCATACCCTGAAGGCTTGTTCAAGCCAGAGGAATAATTTCAGGTGTGATGGTGGCGTTTTCTGCTTTGAATAAATCCCATTCTGGATACTTTTATTGACCGCTATCCTTACATCCCCTGTTGGGAAGTTCACCACAACCATTTTAGTGGATACCGGAGCCTCTAACAATTTTTATTGACCATGATCTTGCTGACTACCTTGGAAGAGTTACTCCCCAGGTGGTATGGTTAGAGGTGCGGCTTCTCAAGGTATCCCTACACTGAACGTCATGGGATTAGTGGACTACCAAGTGGGCGCCTACCTTCTGTCTTACCATTTTCAAGCCATCCAAAATTTCTTGTTCCCCATTATTTTGGGTATAGAGTGGTGGAGAAAGTTTGACG
Source organism: Massospora cicadina (assembly GCA_022478985.1). Taxonomy (NCBI): domain Eukaryota; kingdom Fungi; phylum Entomophthoromycota; class Entomophthoromycetes; order Entomophthorales; family Entomophthoraceae; genus Massospora; species Massospora cicadina. The sequence continues at coordinate 160,434 of JAKSZP010005398.1, read as the reverse complement.
TCAGGACTAATTTTAAAAAAACTTTATCCTTGTCTTTGGCCAATGATCATATGCTGATTGTTCCTTTGTTGGAGGATAACGCCCAGGGCAAATTACATCATTGGCCAATATTCCCACTTTCAAGCTTTCCCCTTTGCTGAAGCCCTCCGTGGAACTTTCCTTACCTTCCTGTCTGGAGAAGTTGGAATCTTCTTTTGATGCAGCTTCATCTAGTACACTACCAGATCATTTTGAGTTCAATTGTGACTTTAAGCTCTCTGTGAGATCAGATGCATATATCTTCCCCATTTACTCATTGACTGTCCTGGAGGAAGAGGCTCTAAATGTGTGGGTGAAGGAGCAGTTAGCCAAAGGTGCCATCTTTCAACGTACCTCCCCTGTATACTCCCCGCTTCTTTTTTGGAGAAGGCTGATGGAAATTTACACCCTTGTGTCAATTATGGAAATTTAATTAATGTGACTGTACCCAACCTTCATCCCATCACTTTAGACTCACAGATTGCGCGTTATATGGAGAAGCCAAAAGTCTTCTCCAAGTTGGATTGCTCAATGCGTTCAATCAAATTCGGATAAAGAAGGGTCAGGAGTGGTTAACCGCATTCTGTACCAGAAAAGGAATTTTCCATTTTTGGGTCATGCCCTTTGGGCTTAATAATGCCCCTGCTATCTTTCAACGCCGCATTGATGCAGCGTTGGGGGACTTGTTGGGGGTACGCGCGGTTGCCTACATGGATGATATCCTGGTGTTTTCCCCTAATCAAGATTCCCATGCAGTACACCTTTGACAAGTGGTGAAAAGGTTGAGGGCTTCTTGCCTTACGCTCAAGATCAGTAAATATGAATTCTTTAAGTCCCAGGTCACTTTTCTGGGCATCGTCTTGTTTGACCAAGGCCATATGTTAACTCCAGACAAGGAGAAGGCTATTCGTGAATGGCCCACCCTCACCTCAGTCAAGGAATTGAGGAGCATTTTAGGGACGTGTACATTCCTCAAGAAGTTCACGCCCAATCTCTACGAGGTGGCAGCACCCTTATAAGGCTAGCGGTGCCAAGGTGCTTCAGTGGTCCCTCGTTTTGGAGGATGCTTTCCAAGCGGTGAATTGAACCCTGTTATCCATGTCCATCCTTCGTCATGTCAAACCTGAAAAGGAATTCATTGTGTCTTCTGATGCTTCCAACTTTGCCATTGCAGCTGTCTTGTTACAGGTGGGCGAAGAAGGGAATGAGCATCTGGTTAAGATATTTTTCTAGGAAAATGTCTCTGGCTGAGTTGAACTACGCCGTTTATGATAAAGAGTTATTAGCAGTGGTGTAGGTGCTGACTTATTGGCGTCACCACTTACATGGCCCCTCCCAACCATTCTGTGTATGCACAGACCACCGTGCCTTGCTGTACTACCGCACTCCTCATGTCCTACTCCACAGCAGACCCGTTGGCATGAGACCCTTGCCCAATTTTTATTTTCCTATGAGTTCACCAAGGCAAGGAGAATGGTTTGGCGGATGCTTTAAGCTGAAACCCTGCTTTGGCTCCCAATCCAAAGAAGGTATAAATTCATATTACCCAGTTAATAATTCTGCCGAGTAAGATTCTGCCTCAACTTCCTGATTCCATGGTCAACACGTCAGTGCTCGCACCTCTGGAAAATACAGCGGTTTATAGTATGTTCAGAAAGGTTGTTCTTTCTCAATCGTTATCAATCTGAATATAGTGTTGTTCTTTCTAAGAGTGCTCTGAATCAGGAGGACTTATCCAGGGGTTATCACGTAAAGGATGAGATGTTGTGGTTTCAGGGGCGCCTACGGGTTCCTGATGGACCACTGTGCCTGGAAATCATCTGGGATTATCATGATGGAATCACCATTGGTCATCCTGGGAAAGTAAAGACCTTGGAGTTGATAAACACACTTACAATTGGTAGGGCTTGCTAGCTCAATTGGGGCAGTATTGTAAAGAGTTTCTGATCTGAAATTAAATAAAACCCAATTAACAACCTTTAGCGGGGTTGTTGGTACCAGTCCAAAAGGCTGAAGGGCCCTGGACTTCCCTATTGGTAGATTTTATTGTGGAACTACCCGTTTCTGATGGTTATGATGACATCATGGTGGTGGTGGACCGCTCTATGAAGTTCTCCCACTTTGTTCCTTGCAGAACGACCATAACCGCTGCTGAGATGGCCAGGCTCTTCGTCACACATGTATTTTCACTTCATGGGATTTCTCAAGAAATCATTAGTGACAGGGGACCCCAGTTCACCTCCATCTTTTGGGAAGAGATGTGTAAAAATCTTCATATTCGCCCTTGCCATTCAACTGCCTATCACCCCCAATAAGATGGGCAGAACTAGCGATTAAACCAGTGCTTGAAACAATTTCTGCATTTTTACACTGCTGCAGATCATTCCGATTGGGTTCTTCACCTTCCCATGGCCCAGTTTAGCTACAAAGACACTTTGCACTCAGTGATTGGTTGTTCACCCTTTTTCGCCAACCATGGCTTTAACCCCGCCTTTAACATGGAGCACAGCAGTGGTTCCAAAGTTGAAGCGGTGGGTACGTTGCTAAGACCATCAAAAAGGTCCACCAATGGGTTTCCACAAGTTTAAAGCGGATATGCTAGTTTATAAGGAGAACGCTGATGGCAAGCTCTGAGTGGTTTCAGCGTATAAGAAAGGGATCTTGTGATGCTTGATGCTCATAACATCAATATCAAGCAGCCATGCAAAAAGCTGGGTCTAAAGTGGATTAGTCCTTACTGCATCGCTAGAAAGGTGGGACATGCCTCATACTCTTTGGATTTCCCTCCACATTTTGGATCTTCTCCATCTTTTATGAAAGCAAATTAACATTGTTTTAGGGCACCACCTGAGAATCCCAAGGCTTATCTTGAGATGAGGCGCCAGAGTGAAAAGTAGAGGAAATAGTAGCCTTCTGCCATGTTAAGAGACGTTTCAAGTATCTGGTATCCTGGAAGGGGTTTGATGCAGCTGAGAACAGCTGGTGCTGGCATGTGACTGTGTATATTCCCAAGACCTGATTAAATCATTCCAAGATCATTTCCCTGAGGCTGCAGGATCAAAGCCCAAGCCAGCAGTTGCTGCTATGAAGTTGTCAACCACACATAAGAACTTCTTTTTAGCAAACGCCCCTGGAGGGGGTGGAGCCCAATAAGGAGGAGAGGGTAATGTCATGGTTTGATGACTTTATAGTGTGAACCAAAGCCAAGGATAAGGCAGGGTGACAGGAGGCCCAGAAGGTGAAACTTCAGGCTCTTCCTGACATTAGACACATTAGATCAACGCTGGGTACAAGCCAAATATCCCCAGGTTGGTACTAATGGGGTTCAATATGCCCAGCCCCTTGTCTCACCCAAGTATTGAAATGAATGATCTACATAACAAACAAAGACAGTTCAATTTGGTTAAATAAGAGAACGAGGGTTAGAATCCCATCTGAGTTACAAAATCATGCGCTTGGATAGAATACAGCTTCAATCAATCACTTGAGTGAAGGCACGTTTAGTGTATTTTACTAAATCAGATGGGAGCGTTTGCCTATTGGAGCATCAAGGCTTGGGCACACTTCCACAGACCCATAATTACCCTGACTTGGTTTAAATAGGTTTTACAACCAACATACCTTATTGTTCAACTGTGTACAATTAAATTTACCAGTTTTTTTACGTTTTCTTATGATTCCTTGGGTGAACTTGGATGCGGACCTCTTTGAGGAGGTCTTCAACTATGTTGGCCATAACATACTTTCCTAATTTACAAAAGTTTCAGGTGCTCCCTTTGGCCACTCCGGTCCTCTCCAGATTGAGGCGCCCAAACCTCCTGGCACTAATTTACACTTGATTATGGACTCCCTCTGGGGCCCACTCAAGCTGTGTTGTTTCTCGCTTACCTGGTACTGTATACCGCGCTCTACACCATTGCCTTAGGTCCCTTTTGTACAGTCACCGTTAAAAGAGCCTTGTTTCTCATTCTCCTAATGGCTAGTTCCCTATCAGTTTGGGTTTGCATCCCACACACCTTGTGGTATGAGAGAGTTACAGACACTCTCTTATCAAAGGGGGTAATTTCAGACAATTACAAGTCCAATAATGTAATATGAGTGTATTGGTTTGAAAGATGGATGAAAATAAGTATGAAATTAGCCAAAAGACCCTGCCAATTCTCGATGGAACTTTTTAAATTGGGGCCATAACTTTATTAATAATACTTGGCCTAATAGCACGAGTTTAGGTAGTTGGATTGCATTGACTCAGCAGTGGAATCTGGTGATTCCCTCCAAGGTTCTTCCTCGTTCATTAACCATTGAAGCAAACCATTTACGCGGGGGCTGACCCCTTTTATAGGCCTGGAGGAGGTCCTACCAAGAGAAAATATTTTCCAGCCCATTGGTTGGGTCAAATATATATAAATCATTACCTAATGGAAAAGTCCTTCCTGCTCCCAACTCTCCATCAGATGTTCCATCCAAACAATGCGAGTTCAAGAGAACCAATAGGTTAACAGCTCATATTACCTAATTCAGACTTTACTAAGCAATCTAAACTCCAACCCTTGACACTTTAAATACTACTATTGACTTATCAAGAGGGGTCACTTCCTATTCCCCCAAATCAAACTTATTAAAAATTATAAAAATCAACCTTTTAATTATTGTTTTTATTACAAGTGGTGCAAAAACTACTTTAAATTAATTTGTTGGATTTTAGGTGCAAAAACGCACCAGCGAGCATCTTTAAAGCCTAAAATCCAACAAATGAGTTTATAAGGGTTTATCCAGATAATCTGAAGGCTATTACTTTGAAGGCTAAAAATTCACTAATTTCATTAGCATCAGCGACTTATTATAGGTAACTGACTTCTAAGGAATGTCTTATAGGGCTAATGCCAATTGTTACAAATGTGATATTACAACTTGAAAAAGCACTTGACTTAAGAGCTTGGAAAAGCCTCACTTTTTTGCATATTGTTGGATCTCACAATTGCTCATCAAAAGATCATCAGATTAGATTCTCTCTAATCTGATGGCTTTGAGAAAGCTTCAAAGATAATCTAGAGTGTTTCATCTATGCATAGGAATTATCCCATTGATTGTTATATAGATTCTCCTGTAAACCAAAAGAGCCATTATCTTGGTTTTCTCTATAATTTTTGCTCTTATTTTAGGGCCTTATCTAGAAGCTACTCAGTTCCTGGATTCTAGAATTTATTATTTGTCTACGCCAAGAGATGACTTTAGTGTTGTTTAAGTGAGCTTCATCTTATTAAAAGGAATACGATAATTATAAACTACAAGTTGAAAATAAGAATTATTAGATAAGCAACAACATTATTGAGTATAATAAAATAATCTATAGTCTCATTTGTGTTTGCCAAAGGCACAAATATTATGCTTATAGAAGTAGATATTTCACTGTCATTTGAGAAATCCAGATGCTTTGGTTAGGATAACCAATCCCATTTGTAGGGGCCCATCTCCCTCCATTACAATGATACTACTTGGTTTATTTCTTTCTTGATTATCATGAGTTACCATATTAAAAAATTTCCTTCTTTTACAAGTGCTGATTCCCATCGTCTAATTAGTTTTTAATTGATAACATTATCCTTAAGATCGGATTTTATAAGATTCTCCAATAATGCCCCTCAAAATCTTACCAGAGGAGTATATTTTGGAGTAATTGACTATGTACTTTATTGAAAAAAGTTTCATTATCTTTCATTGTTATAGTGTACTAAGATATTTGTCAAAATTGTTAGATTCAAGGACTGTTAATTTGATAACAAAAATCCTGCACCTGAAGTTCTGAAGATTTTTTGCTAAAATATCCTTGATTTTTACCATGTGCTTTACAGATTTTGACCATTAAGAAAGCTCACAAGGCTTATCTAAAATATGTGACTCTTAGTCCTCTCCAGGGAATTTGGCCCTATTAAATCAAGAACTTCTACCAACACAAATCAAAGGTACAAGCCATATATACCTTTCCTAACGCCTTGTTAATTTTTAATAGGAACTAAGCGCTCTAATAATGTAAAAAGATAAAAGAGAATTAGGAAGAGAATAGATTTTTAGTATATCTGTCAAGGACTGGTGTACCACTGTCCTGGTTGGTGGTAGCTAACCATGAGCTAGCATAACTAAGGGTTTGGATCCAGTATGACCAGGACGATAGATGCATCTGGATAGAAAAAAGTGGGTTTACTGGTATGGTAGTTACTCATAGTTATGATTTTAAGAAAGAAAAGGTGGAATATGGTTTCTTGAAGTTTGGGGTTGTATATTGGGATTGTTAACACTTAAGTAAATAACTTTAATAGTGTTTGCATAATATAGTATATTTTATTGACAGCGAAGATTAACCATATGAATGCTTTAGGTTTAAAAACTAATCAACTTCCTGACTTACTTGAGCTTAATTAATTTTAAAACAGTGTACTATCCTTCTTTTGGGTTTATGGGATTTCAACTTGCATATGATTTTGAAAGGCATTAGAAATTATCTCAGTCTCATTATAAAATTTAAAATTTAAAATTTATTATTATAAATTTTATCTGAGGTGGTCCAACCTGAGGACAATACTTCACCGGTGAAGGGGATTTGAATTAATGGGAAAGAAGGATTAAACCCAGAAAACCTTTATGTGTAGCGTGATAGGCCAGAACTCCATTGACTGCCTTGCTATTCACTATCTCGGTTTGGGGCATTGGTGCACAACGCCAACACAGTCATAATCGCCCCCTACCCAAAGTTAATCTACTTGGATCAAACTCATGGTGGCAGTGGTAGAGGGCCCATATTCTAGCACTGGTGTATCCTCCCCTTTTCAGTCTCATTATGAAATTTTTTGGTGTGATTGATTGACTCAATAATATCACAATTAAGGTAATTTAAAAAATTAATTGGACCATAACTATTGCAATTATGGTTTGATATGTAATTAATTGATCCAACTTCAGCACATATCCTCTTGCTATGATGAATATATTTGTAATCTCAGGAATGCACTAATGCCATTATTTACCCTGACAATATTAGATATATTGCTCTTTTCTTTCCTTCCTTATCCCTTTGGTCTGGCGTCATGGTAAATTGCATCACTGTGGGGAAGATAGTTTAGATAAGGCTGAGCGGGACAGGGCCAAGGGCCAAATTGGTGGACCTGCCTGACCTTAAGCAAAACCTGGACCAACTCTGGGAAAAGAAATGATATGCTCAAGTTTGTTCTGGAGGTGCACATGATGATCAGATGAGAGTTTTATTCACAGCAATAAAATGCACCAGATATGCTGAGAACTATGATGGGTTGTTATGTTTAATAAAAATATGCTCTGAGGACCATCTAGTACTAAAAAAATATGCTCTGAGTCCTTTTCAGTTTACAATATTTCTAAATCCAGTAGAATTATGCTTCAGTCAATAACACAAATGTGAGCTTACTTGAGCTATAGTGTGACAATGGAAGGGAAGTTTATCTATGGGTTAGATTGGGCGCAATGCCTTGCCTGATAGAAAATGATCCCCATTTGTTTGAAAGTGATTTTGCAAAACCAATCTTCTTTGTTAGTTGACTTGTTTACAATAAGCCCTTTTGTTTTTATTAAAATGAGTTTTAATTTGACCTCTTTGCAGAATTTCTGGAGGATGTCTCAAATAACATAGGCCGCTTACCCTTTCTAAAATTTCATTCATTCCTTACCCACCTAAGTGAACTTGGACCTCGTGCAACAAGGGCTCAAAGAGCCTAGACGTGGATCTTCACCTGATTATGGACTCCTCCTTGGGGTCTAAACAGGCCCTGATATCTTAGCCTGTTTGAATTGATTTATTATTTTTATCCTCTCCCTGGTGTCTTTGGGTACTGGCACCCTTTACTGTGCTCTGTTTCCTCTATTGCTAACGGGCTGTTCCCTAGTTATGTGGCTGGGAATTCCCCACCACCTCTCAGGTAATGAGAGAGTTACAGACACTCTCTTGACAATAGTTTACCAACATTTTAATATAAATGCATTAAAACTCTCCATGTAGGGCCCTCTCTGAGTGTCAACTGGGTACACTGGCCATTGGCATTAGTCACTATTCTGATTAACAAAACGTTTTTGTTTGGTTTACTTTTGGTAGAGCGTAATTTTATTCTCACCATAGCTAACTGGGAGGTCCATACCCTGCCAGCTGTACCTTATCGTTCTAGACCCTTCAGGATCCAGCTGGTATTATTCTGAGACCTACCTCAGAAGTGTATTCTGAAATTTGGTAGGTGCTAGTTTCCATTGCTTCTGAAGCTTCACTCAGCGTAATAGTACTCTTGACTGTTTCTGAAATCCATAAATGGGCTCAAAGCTTTAAATTAGCAGAGAGGTTAATAAAGAGGGGTTGAATATAGACTACTTTGTTGAGTAATTAAGCGTTGATATTTATAGGGCGTCTAGGGACATGGTGCCTCAAGGACATACTTGACCCCATGCAATCACAACTTTCACTGCTTTCTAGATTGACTATCTGGCTGGCACCCACACTTTTTTTCATTTTTCTTGTGGCCGCAGTGGTGGGGGCCGCGTATTATATAATTTGGAAGGCAAGGAGGGATTCCTGGAGGTGCTTCCATTGATTCTTGTGCATGTGATGCTTCCTGATTGAATCTAGTTTTGGCGCCATCAGGCTAAGGTTCCATTCACAGTGGTTCAAGAGTTGATCTACCAGGCTTAATTTGGGAGTAGGGATTTTCAAATTACTCATCATCTCAAATTCTGAAAACGCACCCCTCAAGATTCTGTCAGAGGAGGTATAGGGCTGAAGGAATCGTCCATGTACCCAATTCACCACTGTCCCCTGATTATAGACAGCAATGGAGTACTCAAAGTTTGCCTTATGAATGAACTTATAAGGTTTAGGCCAAAGAACGTCGAGTTTGATCTGTCAATCTCTGGGTTGATGGTGATAAAAGAGAACAAGATCACTTAATTGAGAAATTTGTAGGAGGATTAGCCAAAATAAAAAATTGATGTCTTTTTCTGTGGTGGTGCAATGCCTTGCATGGTTAAGGCTTGATGTTGAATAATCTCATTGGCTAAGACCCTCATAGCTAAGTCAGAGTTCTCAGGAGTGGATTTATAAAACAATGGCTTAACATTACTTGGTAACTGAGGGGCACGCCCATATAAAGCTTTGAAGGGGGACATTTTGATGATTTAATGGTAGCTTATTCTTTAAGCAAGCAAAGCGCTGGCTAAATTATGATTCCAGCGAGAAGGATTGGAGGTGGCCATCTTCCACAAAATAGAGACAAGAGTACTATTAGTGCGTTTCATCACACCATTGGTCAATTACTGTATGGAGCGGTGAAACTCTGGTTAGTACCAATAAGTAAAGTAAGTTTTTGGACTACCTGTGAGTTAAAATTTAACCCATTATTAAAAAGTAAAATTTGTATATATACGTTGGGTGCAAATGGATCAAATAAGAAAGAGAGCCATGGCTTTTTCAGTAGCAGCAGGTTTGAAACCACTTTAACCCGTTTTGCCAGATGGTCCATGGCTGAGAGGATATACTTATGGCCATGTAACCTAGTGAAAAGAGGTCCTACTACTTCAATGCTAACAGCACTATAAGGACCCATCAGGGCAATGACCAAGTGTTGATATTATGGACTGGAAAATTTGAGATTGGCAAGTCATGCAAGCTTCCATGACCTCTTGGTTGGTTTCTACCATTCAGTCTAGTAACATTATGTCTTTAGCCACTTGTGAGTCTTTTTTACTGCCTTGTGTCCCACAGTTACATGCCCCTCTAAGATACTTGGGTTTGAGAAGAAGGGAGGATGTATGGGAGATATTTCTTATTAACCTTTTTATATAGCAGCCCATCCTTGATCTGAGTGTCTCAGGGAATATTCCAGAGCTTGGCCTGGATCTCATAGAGTCACTAACTCCCAGCATTCTGGTCAGCTGATTAGATCGGTAATTGGTCTTCCTCAGGGGTTAAGGCAGCCAGTACCAGCATTCTATAAAACCATTATCTTTCTAGTGAATCGCTTCTGAATGATGGACAACAGTGTTTTTTAGCACTGCATTATTAGGGCCCATCTGGCTAAACATCCATCTGGTTCCTTCATCAGCTGCAGCCATCAGAGCGAGGATTGATCAGTGATGATGTTGAAGCGGGTGCCATAGAGGTAGGTCCAGAAATGCTTGATCACTAATAAGACAGCCAGACATTTTTTGATGGTGACGCTAGATTTCCATTTTGCCTTGCTTAAGGTCTTGCTAAAATAAGCTACTAAGTGATAAACCTGTTTTTCATCGTCATGGGCTAGGAGGCCCCAATGGTGACATCACTTGCATTCATGATTAACAAGGAAGGTTGATAAAACGTGGATGAAAAAAGGTCTTAGTGCAAAGTGCGGTCCTCAACGGATTAATATTTTTTATTGCTTCTGTCACCGCTCAAGAGGTACGTTCTTTTGGTGGAGGTAAAATAGGGGCTTGGCCCAGTCAGCAAACCAAGGGATAAACTGATGATAGTAGCACCCCATGCCAAGGATACCTGAATATCTCTTAAGCTCTGGGACATGAAACCTTTTCAATGGCGTCAACTTTGTCCGGTATGTGCTGGATACCATCTCTAGATACATTTTGTCTGTGGAACTCCAACTTAGACTGGAATTGTCATGGATTAGCTTAGAAGAACTAATTGGGCTTCCAGTTGGGGTGTGTGAGCACCCAGTGGAGGCCACAGAATGCCAGAGGCAAAGCAGTCCAAGCGACTAATAGAAGTGTGGTTCTACAGGAGACATGAGGAAAGCAAAAGTTCAGTAACATACTGAAGACCATACAGCAAACAAGATGGTTGCATTGGGGGCAACCGCAAGCTTTGTGGGGGCAACCCCCAAGGGTGGGAGAGTCAGGGAGTATGATGACTCCTCCAAGGTTCATTGTTGCTGGCCTTCAGATTAGGATAGGGGGCTTGCATGCCAGCGAGGGATGGCACAGAATCCACCACATTATTGTAAATATGTGAGGAGGTATGGCAAACCCCATGAGAGGGGCTGGGACTGAGCTTCCCCTGGAGGAGGCGCTCTAGGTACGCTGGTGGGCTGGGCCAGTGGCGGCAGAGGCAGCTATGGAAGCCAAACCCACACACAGCGGGACAGGGACGGCTTGGGGCTGCTCTAACCGGGGAGAAGTTTCAGTGGACTTGACAACCAAACGGATGAAAGGGTCTCCATTAAATGGACGCATGAAAACAAACAAAGCAGAAGGTTTATTATCATGGGTGAGGTTTATTAATGCATTTATGATCCGCTGCCACGTGGTGGGATTGAGCGACTGGATAATTAGTTGGCAGACATTGGCAGGAGGATCTGGGCAATGGCACACTTTGTCAAATTGATTGGCAGAATTTTTATAAATTTTTTAGCAGATGGAGGCCGTGGCAAACTAGGCGGATATTTTGGATTTTATTCAGAACAGCAAAAAATGAACTTACAACTACCCCCAAGTGGGGCAGTTGCCTTTTAAACTGGGCTATATGCTTGGGGAAGTATTGAGGGATTGGTCATTTGGGGGTTGGGGAAGGGATTTGGTTGGCTGGCTTAGAGGGGGTAGAAGGCTGCTCCCAATTCTGGCAAAAGCTTAGAAAATTCCTGCAAATTTTTCCAAATTCTTGGGGCCAAACCTAGCCAATAATACCAATCTGGGTCCTGGTTTCTTTAGTTGGCCTGTTCGCATGGCTTGGGCAGTCCAGATTCATCCTGGGAGACAGGGGTCCTTGGATTGGATTATTTGTGATTTGAGCTGATCCCTCAATTTAGGCTACCCATACAATCCAAACTCCCTGGATCTGTTTCAGAGCATTGGGGCAGATGATCCGAGTCATTTAGAACCAGGTTTGTGATCCAAGCTGTATTTTAATCTGGTTTCTGAAGCAGGCCAGTCTGGACCAGCTCCTCCAGTCTTAAAATTATTAGCTGGGCTCTGATGTTGGGAATTGCCATTTTCCCAAATTTTGATCATGGTTTGCCTGGGGAGTGGGTGGTCCCAGGGCCCTCTCCATGCCCCCTGATGTGTGCCATCTCCCTGCAGACCCCTTCTATTAAAACTTACCAGGATTGAAGAGGGGGAAGAGGTGGGAGTGGGATATCTTTGGGTGGGAAAGCCATCACCCAGCTCTCATCTATCACATGGGCTAGGTCGCCCATTTGTGACAGAGGGTCCACTGAAGCCTTGGGGCCCTTTTTCATCTGGAAGGTGTGCTGATCCCTATCCAGTTGCAAGGGCTGGTCCCCAAGACTTACAGGAATAAGGAGCACTTTGAAGGTTCAAGCAATATCAAAGCTTATCTAAGATGAGTGAAGAATTTCTGAAGGTGCTCCACACAACCATTGAAAGTTTGCGAGAAGACAGTGATATTGTCAAGGTATATGAGTCCACATGATGACTTCAAGTCCCTTAATTCCATACATGGCGCTTTGGAAGGTGATTGGCGTATTACAAAGGCCCTGTAGCATCCATATGGGTTCAAATAGCCCTTCATTGGCTATGAGCGCATACTTGGCTTGGTCTTTGGGGGTGAGCTCAATTTGCAAAATCTGCTAGCAAGATCCATTGTGTAGAAGTATTGTGACACAGCGAAAAAGTGGGCAGAGTCATCAATTTGGGGCAAAGGATAACTGACTTTATTGGTACTGGAGTTGAGCTGACAGTATTTTATTATCACCTGTGACTGCCATCCTCCTTTGAACCAATAATAGGGGGAGGCCCAAGGGCTTCGTGAAGGCACCAATAGGTCAGCTTCGAGTAGTTGTTTGAGTTCTACCACCACCTGGGCTTCTTCAACCTTACTTTTTTGGTAATATCGGGATCAAGAATGGGTGTCCCCAGTCTCTACATGATGTAGGACCCCACTCATTTTATAAAATTTAAATCATTTACAAAAAAGTCTGAGTATTCTCTTAATAATTCTTGAACTCAGCGCTGTTGATCCCCAGTGAGCTTCTTTCTGATACAAGTGTCAACTAGAGCCACTGATGGGGGTTTCTCCAAAATCAAATTTCCCCAGACTTCTAAAACTGTGGACATCATTGACAGCCTCTACTGGTAGAAGGCGAATATATGTGGTGTACAATTTGGGCCCACTACCCTAGTTTTGTCAGTAAGGTTAGCTAACAACTCCAATATGGATATGGCATAGGTGAGGTCTAAAAAGTGGGACAAGTTAAGACCTCTTTAGCAGATGGGTTTTTTAGAGCTCAGATCTCCAGAAGGTATCCAGAGGGGTTACTAACGTGAACCCAGGTGTCAACAATAACTTGAGACTTCTGAGGTATAGTGGTCAACCTATAAAGATATACTGGCATGCCTTTGTGGCCATCAATGGCAAACAGTTTCATTGATTCAGCTATAAAGACTAGACTGGGCTCCCAGTCAGGGTGCATGAGCAACCAGTGGAGAGTCCAGAATGCCATATGCATAGTGGTCTGAGCGACTATTAATAGTGGAGTTCTATTGGGGATTAAGGAAAGTAAAAGTTGGTTAACATTTCAAAGGCCCCCAAGGCAAACCAGATAGATGCAATGGGGGCTACCACAAGTCTTGCGGGGACAACCCCCAAGGACAGGAGAGGCAGGGAGAACAATGACTCCTCCAGAGTTCGCGGTTGCTGGCTTTCATATTTGAATATAAGTTCTTGCGCGCCAGCAAGTGGCGGTACAGGGGCCACCACATGATTAGATGTGAGAAAGGAAGTGGAATGGGACCCACAAAGGGGTTGTGTAAGGAGAGTGTCCATAACTCTCCTGTTCCCAGAGTGGCAGTGCACGGTGCACTAGGCCAACGCCAGGAAACTAGCCGTTAGTGCTTAAGTAATTATAGCCCAGAAGAGGGTGATGGAGCAATAACAACTTAGGCATAAAAGTGCGAATTTTATAATAAAAGAACACCAAGCGCCGTGGTGCACAAAGTGAATGGAGATAAGTGATCCAGGTTGGAGGGAACCTGGGCAAATTAATGGTGCACTAGGGAAAAGCTTCAAAGTATTTGAGATGGCAAGGTTAATGGAGCGCGAGACCTCCTTGAAGAGGTTTGCGCACAGGAGCGTTCCAAATACCATAAAATCAAAAACCTAAAACGGGAAAAGGTTTATTCAGGAAGTCAACCAACAAGGAATGTTGGTCGGGAAAGCATATTTAACTATCAATGGGGAATAAGGGGTTTGCATAAGTGAACCCAAGCACCGACCCACCAATAGGCACATGCTATCATCCCAATTGGTAGAATATGCCAAAATTGACTTCATTTGTGTAATTAATTGAAGTTGGATTTTACCTGAACGTGTGATTTTATAAATGGAACAGGTTTCAAAGCCCCATTCCTCAACAAACTGAACTGAAGTGTCTGCGTTCATTATGTAGGCCGTTCATTTAACACCTGGGCCATAGTAAGGGACTGGGCATTTGGCACCCCACTAGTACCAACCTGGGCATAATTTGCCCATACCCAGCATTGGTCTAGGGTATGCCTCAGGTCAGGGAGGCCCTGTAGCTTCACCTTTTGGGCCTCCTGGCGCTCATCCTTATCTTTGGGGCTGGTCCCCACTAAGATGTCACCTACACATGACATTACCCTCTCCTCCTGATGGGGATCAACCCCCCCCCTTCAGGGGCTTGTGCAAGGGAAATGTTCTTGTGGGAAGAACCAACTTCATGGCAGCAACGGTTAGTTTGGGTTGTGACCTGGCAGCCTAAAGGAAAATCTTGTAGAAGGCTTCGATTAGACCTTGGGCATGCACACTTAGTCACGCACTGGGACCCAACAGTTCTCCACTGCGTCAAATTTCTTCCAGGATACCAGGTACTCCAGTCTTCTTTTAACATGGCGGGAGGCAACTATCTCTTCAACCTCCCACTCTGGTGCCCATCCACGAGATAGGCCTCAGGAGTCTCTGGTGGGGGCTCTCAAACAACATCAGTTTGCTCTCATGAAACACAGAGAAGATCCAAAAGGAAGGGGGAAGATCTAACTGCTATGAGGCATGGCCCACCTTTCTAACAACGCGTTATGGGCCAATCCTCTTTGGTCCCTGCTTCTTGCATGGCTGCTTGATAGAAATGTTACGAGCATCAAGCATCACGAGATCCCCTTCCTTGAATGCAGGACCCACTTGGCACTTCCCATTAGCGTTCTCCTTATACACCTGCATCGCCACCTAAAAGCTTATGGAAACCCCCTAGTGGACCTTCTTGATTGTCTTAACAAAATCCACCACCACTTCAACCTTAGACCCACAGCTGGGCTCAATGTTAAAGGCGGGGTTAAAGCCATGGCTGGCGAAAAATGGGGAACAACTGATCAAGGAATGCAGCATGTTATTGTAACTAAATTGGGCCATAGGAAGGTGAGAAGCCCAATCTGAATGATCCGCGGC
The DNA here is from genome assembly GCA_022478985.1 of Massospora cicadina. NCBI lineage: Eukaryota > Fungi > Entomophthoromycota > Entomophthoromycetes > Entomophthorales > Entomophthoraceae > Massospora > Massospora cicadina. The sequence continues at coordinate 144,998 of JAKSZP010005398.1, read as the reverse complement.
GGTGTAACACCGCAGGAACTGTTCCAAGCACTGGTTCACTCGTTCTGTCTGCCCATCTGATTGAAGGTGATAGGCAGTTGAACGGCAGGGGCGAATCTTAAGAGTCTTACACAACTCTTCTCTAATAGATGGAGGTAAACTGGGGTCCCCAATCACTGATAATCTCTTGGGGAACCCCATGGAGCGCAAACACATGGGTGACAAAGAGCCTAGTCATCTCAGCTGCGGTTATTGTAGTTCTTCAAGGAATAAAGTGAGCAAACTTCGAATAAGCGGTCCACCACCACCATGATGGCATCATAACCATCAGAGACAGGTAGTTCCATAACGAAATCAACCAAGAGGGAAGTCCAGGGCCTTCACCTTTTGGACTGGTACCAACAACCCCGCATAAAGGTTGACGATTGGGTTTCATCTGGTTGCATACCAGGCACTCCTTACAATACCGCCCCACCTGAGCAGGCAAGCCCTTCCAATTGTAGTTGCAACATATCAATTCCAAGGTCTTTGCTATCCCCAGATGCCCAATGGTGATACCATCATGATGGTCCTGGATGATTTCCAGGCGCAGTGGCCCAGCAGGTACCCAAAGGCGCCCCTGAAACCACACCATCTCATCCTTTACGTGATAGTCCCTGGATAGGTCCTCTTGATTTAAAGCGCTCTTAGCAAGTACCATAGTATATTTGGCTGACAGCGGCTGAGAAAGGACAACATTTCTGAACATACCATATACTTCCGCGTTTTTCAGAGGTGCAAGCGCTGGCCGTTGGACGGGGGAGAGGAAGTTGTGAGAGAATTTTACTTGGAGGAATCATAACCTATTTGTTGTGCACTTCTACCTCCTTGGTATCAGGTGCTAAAGAAGGGTTGCGGCTCAAAGAATCCACCAAAACACTATCCTTGCCCTTGGTGAACTCATATGTGAATGCAAATTGGCAAGGATCTCATGCCACTGGGCCTGCCGTGGGGTTAGAAAATCAGGGGCACGGTAGTACAGCAAGGCATGGTGATCTGTACGTACGCAGAATGGTTGAGAGGAGCCAAGAAAGTGGTGACGCCAATAATCAGCGCCTCCACCACTGCTAGTAACTCCTTGTCATAAACGGCGTAATTTCAACTCAGGAAAAATCATTTTCCTAAAAAATTATCCCACTGGATGCTCTATCTCATCTTGGCCTACTTGTAACAAGGCAGCCGCTATGGCGAAGTTGGAGGCATTAGTAGACATTATGAACTTTTTTGAAGGGTCAACATGGCAAAGGACAGGCATGGAAAACAGGGTGCACTTCACTGCTTGGAAAGCATCCTCCAAAATGAGGGACCACTGAAGCACCTTGGCACCGCTAACCTTGTATAAGGGAGCCGCACCTCAGACAGATTGGGAGTGAACTTCTTAAGGAACGTACACGTCCCCAAAAGCTCCTCAATTCCTTGACTGAGGTGGGGGTAGGCCACTCATGAATAGCCTTCTCCTTGTCTGGAGTTATTATGTGTCCTTGGTCAAACATGACTTTGCCCAGAAAGGTGATCTGGGACTTGAAAAATTCACACTTGGTAATCTTTAACGTCGGGCTGGCTGCCCTTAATCTCTCCACCACTTGCCAAAGATGTACTGCAAGGGACTCATGATTGGGGGAAAACACCAGGATATCATCCATGTGGGCAACAGCGCATACCCTTAACAGGTCCCCAATGCTGCATCAATGCGGCGTTGAAAGATAGCAGGGGCATTCTTAAGGCCAATGGCATGACCCGAAACTGGAAGATCCCTTTTCTGGTACAGAATGCGGTTAACCACTCTTGCCCTTTTTTAATCCAGATCTTATTGAACGCATTGAGGCAATCCATTTTGTAGAGGACCTTCGCCTTCTCCACATAGTGTGCAATCTGTGAATCCAAAGGGATTGGATGAAGGTCTGGTACAGTAACGTTATTGAGGTTTTCATAGTCTATGCAGGAGCGTAGAGTACCATCATCCTTCTCAACCAAGAGAAGTGGGGAGTAAACGTGGGAGGTACGCTGAAATTTCGCACCTTAGGCTAGCTGTTCTTCCACCCACACATCCAACGCCTCTTCCTCCTGGACATTCAATGGGTAAATAGGGTAGATATATGCACCGATCCACAGTGAGCTTAAAGTCACAATCAAATTCAGATTTCTCAGGAAGTGTGTTAGCGGATGCTGCATCAAAAGAAGATTCCAACTCCTCCAAACAGGACGGTAGGGGAACCTCCACAGAGGGCATCAGCAACGGGGCAAGATTAGGAGTGTGAACATTGTGCAATGGGGTAATTTGCCTTTGGGCATTATCTTCCAACAAAGTAACAATCAACTTTTGACCTTTATCAAAGACAAGGATAGAGTGTTTTCTTTCTTATAGTCCTGACGTCAAAGTTTCTCCACTACTATACACCCAAAATAATGGGGAACAAGAGGTTTCAGATAGCTTGAAAATGGTCAGACAGAAGATAGGCGCCCACCTGGTAGTCCACTAATCCCATGACGTTCAGCATAGGGATACCTTGATAAGCCCCTCCTTTAACCATACCACCTGGTGAGTAACTCAACTCAAGGTAGTCAGCAAGGTCTTGGTTAATAAAATTATTAGAGGCACCAGTATCCACCAAAATAGTTGTGCTGAATTTCCCAACAGGGGATGTAAGGGTAGCGGTCAATAAAAAGTATCTAGAATGGGATTTATTCAAAGCAGAAAACGCCACCATCACACCTGAAATTCTTTCTCTGGCTTGAACAGTCCTTCAGGGTATGCTTTGGAATCATAGAATGGGGAGGGATAGTGAGCCGCTCTTACTGCTGAGGCCACATATCCCACCACACCTTCTGCAGGTGCATATACATTATTATATTTAAAATGAAGTTCCTTTTCTACTTCCTGAGTGCCCCAGATCATGGTAGGGGTCAAACGAGGGTTCTCAAGGGTAATCTGATATACCAGAATAGGGTCCTCATCCAGACATATAAGCAAATAAATGGCTTGTTTTGTGATAAATTGTTTGCATTATAAAATGCATTTTTAGGCTCTGACAAACCCAAACCTACTCCGATGGTTCAGTGTGCATTGGTATTCAGGGACATCACCTCTAAGCCCAGAACCTATGCATTGGCATGCACTTTGGAAACTTAGTGGGAAGAAAAAACGTTAACAAGGCCCATTTTTGGTTAAATTTGGGTCTGGACCCTCATAAGCCCTCAATTTCCATTGAGATGGGAAGGAAATCAGTGGGAAGCTAGTTACAAATCAAGGAAATATCACTAGTTGAGGATGCAGTATTTATAGGGGCAGCCATAAATGCTATCATCGTGGTGGAATCAGCTGACACGTTTATTTTAGACTTGGGGCTAGAACCCTGTTCAGCTCTAAATTCCTTGAAATTCGAAGGTTTAGAAGGATAAAATTCCATCATTATGAGAGCTGCGAACAACTTTTTGGTTCCCATATTTATAGGGGCCGATTCAGGTGAAATTATGACGGCCAAAAACCTGGCCCCTTCCAGGTTGAGGCGGAGAAACTACCCCTTGGGCTTAAATCAGAAGATCAAAGTTGGAAGGGGGCGACAGCCAAATCAGGGAGTTTCTCATGAAGAGGTTCAAGGAAGAATGGAGAAATGACATTTTCATGACGTCATGCAAAGGTAAGGCCTGGGCTTTTTCACAAAATTCATTCAAATATAATTGTACTGGATGACCAGCTTGTTGCAACGAAAAGAACCTGTAGATGGATTGGATGGATGCTCCGTCAGGATGATGTTGCTCCAAGATACGCTCCAAGCCCTCCACAGATTGCCACAAGAGCAGATGTGCGTGGAATATGGAAAAAAAAACCCTGTTGGTCGCTTCTGGAGACAGCCAATACAACAAATCTACTCATATAAATGTGGATGGGAACCAGATATGTTGTTATTTTAAGGAAGTTTTTGGCTCAAGGGTAGCCATGGCCTGTTGAATTTCCGAGTATACCATGGGAGAAAGGTTGGGAATTGTGACAATAGGATCATGAAAAGTCCAAGACCATCAGGTATTATCAGGAAGGGTGGGCACTTCCCAATTGGTAGTTACAAGAATAACGCTGAGACGCACCAAAACAAAACCAAATGAGAAAACTGTGGTGAGCACCATCGTGGCAGTGACAAATGTCCAGTGACCCAGTTTACAAATAACAAAAGTACCACATGGATAAATCTCATGCACATAAAATAAAAAGGTTGGTCAACTAATGTTAAGAGAGTGTCTGTAACTCTCTCGTTCCCAGCAAGGTGGTGTGAGATGCAAACCCACACTGCTAGGGAACTAGCTGTTAGGATAATGGAAAACAAGGATCCTCAAATGGTGCCTGTACAAAAGGGACCCAAGGCAAGGGTGTTGAGCGCGGTTACAGTACCAGGTAAGCAAGAACAACACAGATTTAGTGGACCCCAGAGGGGAGTCCATAATCAAGTTTAAATTGATGCCAGAGTTTTGGGCGCCTCAATCTGGAGGGGACTGGAGTGGCCCAAGGGAGCACCTGAAACTTTTGTAAATTGGGAAAGTATGTAGTAGCCAACATAGTTGGAGACCTCCTTGAAGAGTTCCACACCCAAGTTCGCCCAAGGAACCATAAGAAAATGTAAAAAATGGTTAAATCTATTTGTGAACAGTTGACCAACAAGGAATGTTGGTCACAAAAGCCATATATAAACTGAGTCGGGGTAATTATGGGTCTGTGGAAGTGTGCCCAAGCCTTGATGCTCCAATAGGCAAACGCTCCCATCTGATTTAGTAAAATACACCAAAAGTTCCTTCACTTGAGTGATTGATTGAAGCTGTATTCTACCTAAGCGCATGATTTCATAACTTAAATGGGATTCTAACCCTCGTTCTCCAATTAAAAGAATTGAAACTTCTTCTTTTGTTACATAGATCGTTCATTTCAACGGCTGGGCTGAGACAAGGGGTTGGGCATATTGCACCCCATTAGTACCAACCTGGGCATATTTGGCTTGTACCCAGAGTTGATCTAATGTGTGTCTAAGGTCATAAGAGCCTGAAGTTTCACCTTCTGGGCCTCCTGTCACCCAGCCTTATCCTTGGCATCGGTTCCCACTATTAAGGCATCCAACCATGACACCCTTCAAGAGTGTTAAGGGGAGAATAAGGTCACAGGAACCAGCCATGGGCTTGGTTGACAGTAACTCCAGTACCAAGGGACTTAATGGAGTACTCCTCCCCTCGCTTTTAAGTGGCTACAAAAGTGCGTTCCCAAATAGACCTGAGCCTCTCACTTATGGGAGTGATACGATTGTAGTAATACAACACTAAATTTGAAACTTGAAAAGGAAGGGTGGGGCTTCCTATGCTCATTTGCGGCTACCCCTTCTTTGGTTACCATTTTAGCTAGGTTAGTCATGGCATCAGACTTCAGCTGTATGATGCATTGTGAAAATCTTTAAGAGCTTTTTCAGGATCATCTGTCCTACCATAGAAGACATCTTTTGCTAGAAGGGCTGGTACTCCTGGTTCCCAACCATATAATATGTGGAAGGGAGACATTTTAAAGATTTGATGGTAGCTGATATGGTAGGCCATGAGAGAACTAGGTAAGAATTGTTCCCATTGTAGGGGATTTGAGCTGTCCATCTTCCATAATATGGAAACCAGGTTTCCATTTGCTCTTTCCACAATACCATTTGTGGAGGGGTTGTAGGGGGCTGAAAACAGTTGCTGCATCCCCATGGAAGTAGCCAAAAGCTTTACCACCCGTGAGGTGAAATTCTTCCTATTGTCACATATTAGGACCCAGGGAAAACATGCCTGGTGAAAATATGTTGATGAAAGAAGGTGGCAGTAGCTTAGGCGGTCTGAGCAGCAAGAGCAACCGCTTCAACCCATTTGGTGAAGTGATCAATGCCTACCAGGATATAGCTATTTGTGCTGGTAGTCTGAGGTAGTGGCCTACCACGTCGAAGCTTATTGTATGAAACGGTTGTTGAGGCGCGGTGGGTTGGTATTTATACTTGGGTTTATAGCTGGATTACTTCTTACAATTAGGCAGACACCAAGCACTTCAATGATAGACTCTAAGATACCCTCTAAGTAATATCTTTCCTTCACTCACTCATAAGTTATACGCACTCCACTGTGCCCCAGCATAGAATAGACCTCCATGATCACAGGAACTGTCTCAGAAGGTTGTAGATAAGGCAACCAATTCACCCCTACTTTCTTATACAACTTCCCGCTTTCTACCTTGATGTTGCAGGAGTGTCAGGATAACATTTCCAGAATGGGTTCATCCTCGTCTTCCCAGTCATCTGGGGTCATAAGAAGATCATGCGGCCTCTCTGCTTCACTATTATCAAAGTGAAAAATAGGCATCCGAGTCAAACCATCAATGTTCATATGGAGAGTTCCAGATCAGTGCTCAATCTTCATATCGTAGTGTTGGAGCTTTAAAGCCCAGCGAGCCAACCGCCCAGAAGGATCTTTCATAGTTAGCAACCACTTCAGGGAAGCATGGTCAGTGATTACGGTGAAGGGAGTTACATATAAAAAAGGGCGCAAATATTTTACAACCATCAGGACCACAAGGCAGTCCTTCTTGGTGACACTGTAATTGCGTTCAGCCTTGGATAACAGCTTGTTGAAATAGGAGACGGGTGATCCACACCATTGTCATCCAATTGATCCAGGATGGCTCCAATAGCGTAGTCAGAGGCATCAGTAAACAGAAGGAAAGGTTCACCATAATCAGGGTGGTGCAAGATAGGGCGCTTTTGAAACAACTGCTTTAGCATCTCGAAGGCGGCCTTTTGTTCATCTCCCCGATGAAAGGGGACGTTCTTAGCCATTAGCCGTACAAGAGGCTCACTCAGCTGGGCGAACTTGGAGATAGATTGGTGGTAATACCCCATAATACCCAAGAATACCTGGATTTTGAGCAGGGTTTTGGGAGAAGGCATTTTAATTATAGCCTCAACTTTGTCTTGGAGGGGTTGAATCCCATACTGTGAGATGGCGTGTCCAAGGAAATCTAGCTTTTTCTGGAAAAAAATGCACTTAGGACTTTAATTCAAGGTTGGGCTGACATAAACGTTAAAAGTCTTCTTTTAGGTGATCAAGATGATCATTAAAGGCCTTAAAGAACACAGTGATGTTTAAGATAGACGAAGGCACAACTTAACTTGAGGTCCTGCAAGATGTGGTCCATGGCTTACTGGAAAGTTTCATGAGCGTTGTACAACCCCTGAGGTAGTCTGGTGGGCTGGAATAGGCTTTCGCTGAAAATCAGAGCGCATTTCTCCTAATCTTGGGGAGAAAGTTCCATCTGCCAATAGCCGCTGGCTAAGTCCATGGCTGAGAAGAAATTGGATCCATAAAGCTGTGCTAGGGCATCGTCAATGCAAGAGATAGGATAGCTATCCTTCTTTTTGAGGTTGTTTAACCTGCTATAGTCTATCATAACCCAATGACTTTAAGGAGAGTGTCTATAACTCTCATGTTCCCAGCGTGGTAGTGCTTGGTGAACAGGGCCAACGCTGGGGAACTAGCCGTTAGAAAAAAGTCACTAGTGCTCAGCAGAGGGTGTTGTAGCAATAATAACTCAAGTAAATGTGAGTGATTGTTAAGGTAAAAAATCAACCAAAAATGACGCGGTGCACTAAGGGAGAAGTGGTAAACGTCCCATGTTGGAGAGAACCTGCGAACCAACAGTACACTAGGTTATAACCTAATCATATATAAAATGTAGTGGTTAAGGTAGCGCGAGACCTCCTCAAAGAGGTCCACGCACAGGATTGTCCAAGATAACATAAATAAAACAGGAAAAAATGGGGGGTATTTATTGCAAGAAGTTGACCAACAAGGAATGTTGGTCATGGAAAAAAATATTAAACTTCATTGGGGAAAATTAGGTCTGCCAAAGAAGTCCCAAGCACCGATTCACCAATAGGCAAACACTACCATCCAAATTGGTAGAATATACTGAAAATGACTTCACTTGGGTAATTGATTGAAGTTGGATCTGACCTGAATGCATAATCTCATAAATGGGATGTTTTCAAACCCCTGTTCCTCAACTAACAGAATTAAACCATCCACGTTAATGGAATAAACCATCCATTTTAATGCCTGGCTAACGCAAGGGGCTGGGCGTTAAGCACCTCACTAGTACCAACCTGGGCATATTTGGCTTATACCCAGCGTTGGTCTACTGTGTGCCTTAGGTCAGGGAGGGCCTAAAGCTTCACCTTCTGGGCCTCCTGGCGCCCAGCCTTATCTTTGGGGTTGTTCCCCACTAAGATGTCATCTACACATGACATTACCCTCTCCTCCTGATGGAGCTCAACCCCCTCCAGGAGCTTGCGTTAGGGAAAAGGTTCTTGCAGGCTGGGGCCAACTTTATTGTGGCAAAAGTGGGTTTGGGTTGAGATCCAGCAGCCTGGGGGAAATGCTTATGGAAAGTTTCAATCAGATCTTGGGCATGCACACAGTCACATGCTGGGACCCAACTGTTCTCTGCAGCGTCAAACCCCTTCCAAGATACTAGGTACTCAAGTCTCTCTTAACACAGCGGGAGGCTACTATCTATTCCACTTCCCACTCTGTCGCCCCATCCATGAGATAGGCCTCAGGAGTCTCGGGTGGGGGCCCTTGAAAACATCAATTTGCTCTCATGAAAGACAGAGAAGATCTGAAACGAAGAAGGAAGATCTAACTGGTTTGAGGCATGGCTCACCTTTCTAACAACGCGGTAAAGGCCAATCCTCTTTGGTCCCAGATTCTTGCATGGCTGCTTGATAGGGATGTTACAAGCATCAAGCATCACGTGATCCTCTTCCTTGTACGTGGGACCCAATCAGCGCTTACCATCGGCGTTCTCCTTATACACTTGCGTTGTCACCTCCAAATTTGTGGAAACTCCCTGGTGGAACTTCTTGATATTCTTGGCAAAGTCCACCACCGCTTCAATGTTAGATCCACAGCTTGGCATCATGTTAAAGGTAGGGTTAAAGCCATGGTTAGCAAAAAAGGGGATTAACAAATAGAAGAATGCATTTTGTTGTTGTAGCTAAATTGGGCCACAGAAAGGTGAGAAACCCAATCTTAATAATCTGCGGCGGTGTAACACCGCAGGAACTGTTACAAGCAATGGTTCAATCGTTCAGTCTGCTCATCTGATTGGGGGTGAAGGCAGTTGAATGTTAGGGGCAAATCTGAAGAGTCTTACACTCTTCCCTAAAGATGGAGTGTGTAAACTGGGGTCCCCAATCACTGATAATCTCTTGGGGAACCCCATGGAGCGCAAACACATGAGTGACAAAGAGCTTAGCCATCTCAACCGCGGTTATTGTAGTTCTGCAAGTAATAAAGTGGGCGAACTTCATAAAGTAGTCCACCACCGTCATGATGCCATCATAACCATCAGAGGCAGGTAATTTCCACAATAAAATCCACCAAATAGGAAAGTCTAGGGCCCTTAAGCCTTTTGGACTGATACCAACAACCCCACTAAAGGTTGACGATTTGGTTTTGTTTGGTTGCAGATCAATTACTCTGTGGAATACCGTCCCGCCTGAGCAGACAAGCCCTTCCAATTGTAGGTGCGTCATAAAGCTCTAAGGTCTTTGCTTTCTCAGGATAAACAATGGTGAGTCCATCATGATGGTCCAGGATTCTTCCAGGCACAGTGGTCCAGCAGGAACCCATAGGTGCCCCTAAACCACACCATCTCATCCTTCACGTGATAACCCCTGGATATGTCCTCTTGATTCAAAGCGCTTTTGGAAAGTATCATAGTATATTTAGCTTATATTGGCTGAGAAAGGACTACCTTCTGAACGTACTGTATTCCTCCGCATTCTCCAGAGGTACAAGCGCTGGCACGTTGGCCGGGGGAGAGAGAAGTTGGGACACAATTATATTTGCAGAATCATCAACTATGTGTTATGAACTTCTACCTCCTTGGGATCAGGAGCTAAAGCAGGGTTGCGGTTCAAAGCATCCGCCAAATTATTATCCTTGCCCTTGATGAATTCAAAAGAGAATGCGAATTGGGCAAGGTGTCATGCCAATGGGTCTGCTGTGGGGTTAGGACATGAGGAGTGCGGTAGTACAGCAAGGCAGGGTGGTCTGTACATACCCAGAAAGGTTGAAAGGCACCATGAAAGTGGTGACGCCAATAAATCAGCGCCTCCACCACTGCTAGTAACTCCTTGTCATAAACGGCGTAATTTCAACTCAGGCAAAATCATTTTCCTAGAAAAATATCCCACTGGATGCTCTATCTCATCTTCACCTACTTGTAACAAGGCAGCTGCTATGGCGAAGTTTGAGGCATCATTTGACATTATGAACTCTTTTGAAGGGTCGACATGGCTAAGGACAGATATGGAAAACAGGGAGCACTTCACTGCTTGGAAAGCATCCTCCAAAATGAGGGACCACTGAAGCCTTTTGCATCACTAGCCCTATATAAGGGTGCCACCACCTCGGAGAGATTGGGAGTGAACTTCTTAAGGAACGTACACGTTCCCAAAAAGCTCCTCAATTCCTTGACTGAGGCGCGAGGGCCACTCACGAATAGCCTTCTCCTTGTCTGGAGTTATCATGTGTCCTTGGTCAAACATGACGTTGCCCAGAAAAGTGACCTGGGACTTGAAAAATTCACACTTGCTAATCTTCAGCGTAAGGCTGGCTGCCTTTAACCTCTCCACCACTTGCTGAAGGTATACGGCACAGACTCATGATCAGAAGAAAACACCAGGATATCATCCATGTAGGCAACCGCGCATACCCTTAACAGGTCCCTCAACGCTGCATCAATGCGGCTTTAGAGGATAGCAGGGGCATTCTTAAGCCCAAAGGGCATGACCCGAAACTGGAAGATCCCTTTTCTGGTATGGAATGTGGTTACCCTCTCTTGCCCTATCTTAAGCCAAATTTGATTGAACGCATTGAGTCAATCCAGTTTGGAAAAGACCTTAGTTTTCTCCACATAGCGTGCAATCTGAGAATCTAAAGGGATGGGATGTAGATCCGGTACAGTGACATTGTTGAGGTTCCCATAGTCTATGCATGGGCGTATTATACCATCAGCCTTCTCAACAAAGAGAAGTGGGGAGCATACAGGGGAGGTACGCTGAGTTATCGCACCTTTGACTAACTGCTCCTTCACCCACACATCTAACGCCTCTTCCTCTTGGATGGTCAATGGTTAAATGAGAGAAGAAATATGCACCAGGTCCACAGTGAGCTTGAACTCACAATCAAACTCAGAGTGATCAGGTAGTGCATTAGCAGATGTGGCATCAAAAAAGATTCCAAACCCTCCAAACAAGAAGGTATGGAACCTCCACTTGGGCTTTAGAATAGAAGCAAGGCTAAGAGTGTGAAGGTGGGCCCAGTGGGGCAATTCAGCCTGGACATTTTTCTCCAAAAAGGAGCAACTAATATGCGACCATTCTTTAAAGTTAGGGATAGGGTATTCTCTTTCAAGTTGTTTCTAACGTCAAACTTCAGCCACCACTCCACACCCAAGATGATAGGGTACAAGAGGTTTTTGATAGCTTGGAAGTGATCGGACAAGTGGTACTTGCCAACCTGATAGTCCACTGACCCAATGATCTTCAGAGTGGGAGTAACTTGGGACGCATCTTCCCTAACCATACCACTTGGCAAGTTACTCAGCCCAAGGTAGTCAGCTAGGCTCTGGTCCATAAAGTTTTTTCATAACACCAGTATCCACCAGAATAGTAGCGCTGAATTTCCCTAAAGGGGAGGAAAGGGTAGCAGTCAGTAGAAAATACTCAAAATGGTCTTTATTTAAAGCCAAAAACGCCAGTAAATCACCACCAAACTCTTCATCTGGCACTAACATGTCACCCTGGTATGATTTTGAATCAAAGAATGGAGAGGGATACTTGGCAACTCTTACTACTGAGGCCACATATCCCGCCATATCTTCATCAGGGGCATAAACATTTTCATAGTGTAAATGCAGTTCCTTTTCAACTACCTGAGTGCTGCAAATCATGGAAGAGGTCAAACGGGGATTTTCTGGGGTGATTTGGTACACAGAATAGGTTCTTTATCAGAGCCATGAGAGAGCAAATATGGGTCAGAGGTATATATAGTGTTTCCATTATAAAACGCGGTTTTGGACGCAAATGACCCTATTCCCATAACAGCATCGGAATGCCTGATGTTATCTAAGGCCAACGCCCCCAGGGCCATCTGCACCAATTCTGCCGGCATCATCTGAATGCGTTGTCAAAGTAAAACCTGTTTTTAAAATTGAATATGGTAATTTTGGCGAATAGCTGGGGAATCACGATTTTTGGACCTCAAAGCATCCTTATCCACCAGGTACAAGCATGAAGGGTGGGTACTTTCCAGTTGGATGCAACTATAGTAACTTCAAGTTGCTCCAACCTTCAGGAAAAAGAGGAAACAGCGGTGCAGCTGACCACAGCTGAGGCCCACAGCTGACACCCACCGTTTACACTTTGGAAAAGTCCCACATGGAAAAAGTTCATACGCATAAATTTAAATGGTTGGCCAACTAATGTAAGTAGAGTGTCTATAACTCTCCTGTTCCCATCGTGGTAGTGCTTGGTGCACAGGGCCTCGCCAGGGAACTAGCCGTTAGAATAAAAGTCACTAGTACCCAGCAGAGGGTGCTGGAGCAATAATAACTTAAGTAAAAGTGAGCCATTGTTAAGGTAAAAACCAACCAAAAATGACGCGGTGTACTAAGGAGAAGTGGTAAACGTCCCAGGTTGGAGGGAACCTAGGTGAAAAACAGTATACTAGGTGATAACCTAAGCATATATAAAATGTAGTAGTTAAGGTAGTGAGAGACCTACTCAAAGAGGTCCATGCACAGGATCGTCCAAGATAATATAGATAAAATGGGAAAAAATGGGGGAACTTTATTGTAAGAAGTCGACCAACAAAAATGTTGGTAGCAGAAAACATATTTAAACTTTGACAGGGAAATTTAGGGTCTGCCAAAGAAGTCCCAAGCACCAATTCACCAATAGGCAAACACTACCATCCAAATTGGTAGAATGCATCAAAATAACTTCACTTGGGTTAGATGATTGAAGTTGGATTGAACCTAAATGCATAATTTTGTAAATGGAACAGGTTTCAAAACCCCTTTCCTCAACTAACTGAATTGAACCGTCCACGTTAATTGGATAAACCATCCGTTTTAATGCCTGGCCGATGCAAGGGGCTGGGCGTTAGGTACCTTACTAATATCAACCTTAGTATATTTGGCTTTTACTCAGCGTTGGTCTACTGTGTGCCTTAGGTCAGGGAGGGCCTGAAGCTTCATCTTCAGGGCCTCCTGTCGCCCAGCCTTATCCTTGGGGTTGGTCCCCGCTATCATGTCATTTAGCCATGACAATGACCGCCATTTTCTTTTTTATAAGGAGGAGAGGTGACGACCATGGGCTTTGTGAGTGTGCCATCATCCCAGCATCTAGTAGCTGTTAGAGCTCCGTCCTCATCTGTTGCTCCTTGACTTTCAATTTACAATAAGGTTTTAAGCAGATGGGATAAAAATCCCCAACGTTGATGGTATGACTCCAACCATTCATATGACCATAGTCTGTCTCAACTTTGGAGAATATGTCTTTGGAGAATATGTCGCTGTAAGACTCCAATAAAATATTACTTTATTAATATATTTAGGGTTTAAATCATCTGAGATATGAATGTCAGGCAAGGTACATAATGATTTTTCAGCAGGTAGGCCCATGTCTGACATAGACCCGATACAGTGGACCTGGTCAATCTCCTTAACTGGATCAGCAGACCTTTCCCAATTTTTGGTGAGACTTTATGACCATGTCTTTAATGATAAGATTCCCCAGTAGAATATTGGTAGGACGTTGGTATGCTTGGTCTAAGATGCCTGGTAATACCAAAGTTCTAATGTACTGATTCCATTGATGCTAGTCATGTGCAGCGGGCAATTGTGGGGGATTTTCAGAGTGATCTTGGTGTCAATCACCCTTTGTTCAACTGCTTTAATCAACTGCTCTTTGGATTCATAAAACGGAATTTCCTTGAGGGCGTCCACTGATTCAGGCAGCATCTTGGTATTCCGCCCTGCCATCGTGCAGTGTAAAGATAAGGTGAAGAAATGATACTCAACAGTACAATCGTATTCCTTTTTATTAATCTCATTGTGGTCTAAAATCAGGGGAACCTCATAGATTAAGCAGAGAGATAGAAATGCTTCAGATTTATTTTCCCATCATACTTGAGTATGAACTGGGTAACGATAATCATGTCATAGTTAATGTTGTCTAAGGCCACCATGGGGGCTGAGAGAAGGAATTTTCAAATCAGATTGGTAAAGATAAGTAGGTCCCAATAGCGTGAGTTTGGTCGGGCCAGCAGTGCCAAACTCCTGAGTATAGTTGAGGTCAGGGGCCAGCTTAATTTATCTCATAAAATTTTATGATACAACATTCATGGGGTCCAGCGTCAATGATAGCAACGACTCATACTCAGTTGACAACAACATCCCCTTTGGTTAAGGTTCCCCTCAAGTAGGGGGTAAGATCGAGGATTTCCTTCAGCTGGAAAGTAGAAACAAGGCGTTTGGCAGTTTCATAGAATTTATCCCGGATAAACTGCAGTGTATACGCACTCTGAATAGATCAGATCATTGTGGCAATAATCTGGTCAGCGTCGTTGGTGGTATTACTAACCTCCAGACCTCTCAGCACCTGTAAACGTATGTTTTGGGGTATCCTAGCTATATCCGCTCTTTATTGGTTCAATCAGTTAGGTACCTCCACTTTACCTGGGGCTTCTAGAACTTAATGACCAACATCTTCACAACCCTCTTCAGATTTGTCGTCAGAGGAATTTTCAATGAACGTCAATGATTCCATTGGTTGGAATTAAGGTCAGAGCTTCCCTTAGTGCAGAGGAGGTCCTGAGGGCGCTCAGTTATTTGGACAACTTTTTGGGGAGACGCTGAGATAGTTATAGCTTTACATTTAGCCTTTGATGCAGAGGGTTTGGGCTGCCCTAAGGCTACAGGTTTTAAGCTAGAGATGGCAGGAGGAGATTCTAAGGGGGATAGCATCGTGGAAGTGGAAGCTTCAACTACGCCAACTTTGGGTCAATCAGAAGCTGTGTGATTTTGGGAAACAGGCAGTATAGCATTTGTGACCTGGTCATTTAACACATCAGGAGTGGTGGCGAATGGCACCTGAGAGAGGTGTTTAGGCTTAAGATCATCTTTCAGAAAAACTTGGAGAGGCTCATTGGCTGTCAAAAGATGATTTTGGTGGCAAAGTAAAGGTATGACTGCCTTCACCAACTGGCTTTTTTGAGCGGAAAATTAAGGGGAGCATGGCCCCGTCACAGCTATTATCCGCTGGCTATCTTATAATATGAGAAAGCTTTTTGGGATGGCAACTCCGCAGGAGCATGTTTTTAAAGGGAGATAATCTTAGGCTAGTCTAGAGTGGTCATAATAGAGGCTTTACTCAAAGCTCCTTACATAGTGTTAAGTTCATATATGTCAGCCACCGCTAGCAGAGCCTTTTTGATATCCCATACATTTTTGAAGGTGCTCTTGACTGAAGAGTAATGCAGCGCCAAAGAGGGATGATGTGTTAAACCATCCAAAGTAGCAGTAATGTCGTCTACTAGAGGTAGCATGTTTGCCAGCAACAGAGGTTGAGCTTCACCATAAAATCGCTCAACAAAAGAAAAGATTAATTCTTCCTTTTTCTGGCTAAGGCACATAAAGTCCTGTTTTTGCCGTTTCAAACTTTGTGGGGAGCCAAATCCTTCAATAAGCGTTTGTTTAACCTCCGCAAGGTGCTGAGTTTGACCATGTTGGGAACCATGATCTCTTGCGCCATGTGACTCAAGCAAGGGAGGATGTGCTTGATTTTTTATGATACGTTTTGCCATCCATGGCAGATTTATAGACATATAGAAACGAAGCAATGCTGCCCTCTCCTGAGATAAATTTATCTTTAAATGGGGCTTAAAGGAGACAAGGGTACGCCTAGTGAGAGCAGATTCAGCAGCAGCAGCTTCAGGAGAAACTAGAAAGGGGCGCTGCTCAAGTTTTTGAGTCGTGATAAGGCGCTGGTTAGTTGCTTTTCAAGAGCGACTATTCATGAGTCATGGTCTGAAGGAAGAGAAGGGGGTTACTCACTTGATCTCCCCCATTTTAAGTGAAAGATTGTGGTGTACAGGTGCACCCAGTAGTGAGCACCAATTGCTGAATTTTAGGGTTTAAAGATGTTTGCTGGCGCGTTTTTGCACCTAAACTCCAAAAAATTTAATTCAGTGAAGTTTTTGCACTATTTGTGATAAAAAATAAAGCATAATAGGCTTGTTATTTATAAGTTTTTATTTAGTATAATATGAGGAAAAAGAAGCAAACCTTCTAAATAAGACAATAGTAGTATTTAAAATGCTGAGGCTTGAAGTTTGGATTTCTTAGTAAAGTCTGAATTAGGTAATATAAGCAGTTAACCTATTGGATCTCTTGAACTCGCCTTGTTTGGATGAAACAGCTGATGTAGGGTTGGGAGCAGGAAGGACTAGTCCATTAGGTAATGATTTTATATATTTGACCCAATCAATGGGCTGGAAAATATTTTCGCTTGGTAGGAACCCCTCCAGGCCTATAAAAGGGGCCAGTCCTCGCGTAGATGGTTTTCTTAAATGGTAAATGGGATGAGGAGGAACCTTGGAGGGAATCACCAGATTTCACTGCTGGGTCAATGAAATCCAACTACCTAAATTTGTGCTATTTGGCTGAGTGGTATTATTTATAACTTTATGGCCCCAATTTTAAAAGTTCCATCAAGGATTGACCAGGGTCTTATGGCCAATTTCATTCTCATTTTTCATCCATATTTTGAACTAATAAAAGCTTGTTACAATATCCAACTTGTAATTGTCTGACATCATTGATTAAATTTTCTTTTTCTTAGTTAAAAGTAGTAGCTATGTATTAATAATCTACATTCATATAAAGTCTATTTCATTATCATCTTTTATATTTCTGCTACTTTATTAAAGGGCATGCATGTGTTTCATAGTCAAGAGACAAGCATTGTTGACAGATGGGGCTTAACTAGATTTCATTGAAGCCATTTTAGTACCACCATAAGAAATAAAATGTTATGCAATCTAAAAGATCTAACAAAAGTATTATTATTTTCAATATGGAGTCAATTAATAAATTAGCCTTTATAATGCCTAAAATCCAGGAATTAAGTAATGGTCTACTTTAAAATCTCATAAAATGTTATAAGCTTTTAAGTTCATAAGAATTAAATTTTAAAATTTAACAAAGAAGTTGTTTGGTGGCTATTTAAACTAGTGAATTATCCTTATTGCTGGATCCTGGCGATTTTTATGCTTGCTGGTGCTAGATTCACAGGATTTCACAATACAGCAGTTTCAGGAGTATTAAAACTTGCAGTAGCTGTTTAAAATTAAAAATGAAGGATATTATACACTATTAGAAGATTTTTATTTTTCAAATAATTTTTTTAAATTAGAATTTAGGGATCAGGAAACTTTTCTTTCTCGTTGCAATCACTTTTGCAACCCATTCAATTCAAGACTAAATCTAGTTTGATAATCTCATAGAGGGGATTAGTCTGGGCCCATGTCTGGGAGCAGTTGGGCAAGCAAGGCAAGAGGAGCAGGCAGAAGGCCCGCGGCCTCTAATGTTCAAAAACGCCCCGGAGAATCCAGCGGAATAGAAAAAAATCTAAAAAAACTGGCAGTCACAATTTCCCCGGAGATACTTGCGTGGCAAGCATGATGCAACCAGTACATCAACACGCCACATTCCCAGCCACTTTTGTCGGTGGAATTCAGAGTCTGTGTGTATCTGGACATCCAAAACACGGCCCTGTGGGAAAAATTTTGTGAAGATGTACACAAAATTTTCCCGACCGCAGTGTACGTTGCACCTCACTCCATGTCGCATGGTTGGCTGGACCTAGGTTTTGAAAGCAAAATAGCAGCAGACGAGGCTGCAGTGGTGCGCATAGTGGTTGACCTCCCTGAAGGGCAATGGGTCGTCAAAACTAAATGCACCAGATGGACAAAATCAAACCAAATTTTCCTCATGTTTGACTTTTTGCCTACTATAGTAAAATGTGACATTTTGGAGCAACACCTGAAAGATGGTCTCGCCATATATGGCAAAATACAATATTTTGAAATGCAATGTTTCATGCTGATGCCACACCTGTGCACCGGCAAAGCCATCGCAGTTCTGACCCCAACTGAGGAGATTGTGAAGGACCTAACCCAGATCCCGCACTCCACCTTTATTGACATCGCAGGACACACCACCCACCCATTCCAGGTAACCATGGACAGCGCACCCCCCATTTGCACCCACTGTGACGTGTTCAGCCATAAGGCGCATGCATGCCCCATCAAAGAGGGCGTCACATTCCAAGAGCACCCCTCGGCGGCCATGACCAGCGGAGAGGCGCACTACAAACCAACCGCAAGCACCAAGGAGGCTTTCCCATGGGGAGCACAAGGCTGCTACCTATTGGTAAAGCCCATCTCCCCGCAGGAGTGGAAGAAGGCTAAGCAGGCCCATAGGACCACGGCCAAGGAAGCGGCCAAGGCCACCACCACCATCCCACACTCACAACGCCAGGAGGACATAGAGACCTTCGCGGTGGAAGCAACTTAAGAATCCATCACCCAATCAGATTGGGAGGCCCATGCTGAATGGGCCACTCAATCTGAGGATCTGATGGGATATTCAATCTCACCCAATCGCTGCACCTAAGCCCTGGTCAAAACTGACTTGGGACCTATCCCAACCGAAAAAAAAAATTTTGTCCCACTCGACGGTGCACTGAACTTATCCGCACCGCAAAAAATTCGTCCAATGTCGGGAAAACAAAAAGTGAAGGCCAAATCCAACGCGACTCTTTCTGAAAAAATTAACAAAAACCCCAATAGCGTTGCTGCTAATACCCGCGCTGCTGTGAAAGCCCATGGGGACCTGGAAGAGGCTGGTGGGCCCAGGGGCCCACCCCTCACACCTAAGGTGCGATGGGGGAAACCTTCACTCTAGGGATGCTGAATATCGCCGGACTCAAGGCCTCCCCATCCCAGGCTAGGAAACTGAGTTTTTTACAAAACAATTTACCCGTGGATATCCTGGCCATCCAGGAGTCCCACTGTCCATGAGGTTCCAAGGAAGCTTGGAAAACAATGCTCCTACCATCCCTATCCTTTTGGTCGAAGCACTGTGGGGTGCTAAATCAGAAAAACAATTTATTCAAATTTACATCCTCAGAAACATTCCTAAATGGCCAAGTGCTCATTGTCACCTTCTCATGGGCTGATGTTGCACACACAATCGTCAACATTTATGCCCCAAATGGTGCACATGAGCATCAGGAATTTTTCTCGTTGGTCAAATCCCTCCCGCTACCCCCCAATTCTTTCCTAATTGGTGACATGAACTGTTGGCTAACCTCACCAACAGACCGGTGGCCGCCCTCACCCCACGCCCCACAGGGTCACGTAGAACTACGTATTCTAAAAGCCACCCTTGGGTTAATAGATGCACTGCCACAACATGCCCCACTGCTTGAAAACATGATGCGTCCCCACGTCCACAACAGCCAATTAAGGTCCATGACCCGCATCAACCTTATTCTAGCACCGGCGAAATTACAACCCCACATCTCCCACTTCAAAACAACAAAAATGGAATTCTCCAACCACCAACTGGTCTCGCTAATATACCACTTACCCTTCACAGTTGCAAAGGCCCCACATTGGTGCAAAATATGCCCCCCAGAGCTCGCGTCACCAGGATTTTCCACGTGGGTGGAAGAGGCAACTTTGGCAAAATCGTTTGTTACACCAGATTTTGCGTGGACCCCATTTCCACATGGGCAACTTTCAAAGAAGACACCATCCGCCACTATCGCCAGCTATCATCCAGATGCTCACGAGCCACATTGGTGGTTATATCACGTGTGCTGGCGGAATTGGCCCACTTGGAGTCCAACATTCCAGCCTCAGGATATAGCCCTGCATGGGGCCAGAAGTGGGCGGAGGCAGCTGCCCACCTCAACGCACTTGAAAGGCAACACAACATCGGGTTTGTGTCTAATACAGGGCCACATGCATCACTAAAGGCGACAAGTGCACCGCATACTTCTTCAAAAAAAATTTTGCACCACGCCAGAGCGCGGCCTGCACACAGGTGCAAAGATCAGATAATTCTATTGTGGACACACCAGCCAAAGTGGCAATCGAAATGCAAAGATATTACTCTGAGTTATACTGAGCTGAACCAATTCAGCCAGCTGAAATGATGGAATTTCTTGACCGAGATCATATCTGCACCATTTTCTGATACCCGGAAATAATGAATTTAATTACTCCAAACGAATTATGGAATACCATTCGTGGTGCACCAAACCGAAAATGCCCAGGCCCAGATGGCATTCCATATGAGTTCTACAAAAAATATTAAAATATATATCCCCATTGCTGCTAGCCTCACTCAACCAAAGCCTGTTGGAAACGCGCCTCCTACCAGGAGGACATGAGGCCTTTACGGTCACACTCTTCAAGAAAGGGGATAGGCTAGACTTAGCCAACTGGCGCCCCATTTCTCTAACAAACACAGACACCAAAATTTTAACCAAAATCATGGCTAACCGTTTAGGGACTGTAGCATCTGCCACCATCTCCCCAGAACAATTTGGTTTCATCCCCAGAAGGTCAATTTGGGATAACGTGCACTCTGTGGCTAATATGTGTCAGTCCACAGCCTCTGGGGCACTTGTTTTCTTGGACCAACAAAAGGCCTATGATAGAGTAAACTGGGAATACCTTAGGGCCTGCCTCCAACAATTCCGCCTACCTCCCCGCTTCATTAACTGGGTGATGCTGCTCACGGAATCTGCAACAATGGCAGTGCGCGGCCCAGGTTTCCTAACGGAAGTAGTCCGTCCTCAAAGGGGCCTGTGACAAGGGGACCCCCTGAGCCCACTCTTATACAACTTCAGCCTTGACCCACTACTGCGAAATGTGAATGCCCACCTCACTGGGGTCCATGTGCCAGGCAAACCCCAGTCAAGATGATGGCATTTGCAGATGATTGCGTGGTGGGGGTGTCTAATAACAAAGATGCATGCGCGCTTGAAGCCCTCATCCAGGAATATTCCCAGGTAAGCAACGCGGCACTGAACGCCTCCAAAACTGAAATCATCCTCCTTGGTCGGTTTCAGAACTGCTGGGCCCCAGCAAGTAGTTCCCAACCCAGCCCTTCTGCTCGCCCACGTACACGCCTTACTAACTCAAAACACACCACTCCACTGGTGCTCCCCTTTGTGCCACGACCTACCATAGGACCGGTACGCCATCTGGGCGTGTGGTTGGAGGCAGGTGGATACGCGTCAGCAGTAATGGAGTGCCATATACTGGACAACGTGACGAAGCGAATCGCCTCTCTCAGAGCCCACCCTACTACCCTCACTGGCAGGGTTGTTCTTGCCAACTCTATGCTCCTATCCAAAGTCTGGTTCGGAGCCCATGCCATCCCCTTCTCCCCAAGCTTCTTCAAATCCCTGTATGCTTTGCTACAAGGTTGGCTTTGGTCAGGCCGCCCTCCACCAGTACGGCTAGAGGTCATGTTTGGCCCTCATCATCATGGTAGCATGGGCCTATTTGACTTCAAAGCCCATGCCGCCAAGATCCTGGGCACCTGGATTGTGGCCGTCACTGCTCCTACACTCCCATCCCAACACTGGTCCCGCGCAGCCCGCTCCAACTTCTCCTGAGCCTTGGGCCTCAACAATCCATCAAACCCCCACTCCCTTATGAAATACCTCGCATCACACACATCAGCCACAGGTCCTCACGGGACCAAAACCCACTACAAACGAATCCTACTCTCCATGCAAAGCGCAGAGTGGAGAATTTGTATTAGTGGACATACAACCCAAAGAGGCCGCCCCTCTCCTCAGTTCACACAAGAGGTACAGGGGCTACCCATCCATGATGGCGTGATCCCCATTCGACCCCAAGTCCTATCCAGGGTGGACTACCTGGACATGATGGACATCCCTTATTCCACTGAGACTCAAAAGACTATCTGGAGATACGCACACCATCCTCTGTTGCAGCCTCAAGTCCGCTCCCATGTGTGGCGCTGCCTGAGGTGGGTGTATCGTACAGCTGAGCGCTCTAATGCTTTACACTCATCCTGTGTCATGTGTGGCCAGTATGGAACGCTGTTTCACCGCCTGGAGAAGTGCCCCACCTCTAAAGTAATATGGCGCGAAGTCCAACGTCTGCTAGGCCAGGATCAAACACATCCCTTCAGTCTGTCAAGAGATATGTTTGCTTCATCAATGGCCTCCCCCTCCCACCCTCCCTCCGTGCTCTTGTGGTTGCAATCGCCATGTGGACTATCCACACGATTGTCTTGGATGCCATCGCTGGATCCATCCCCACCCTCCCTGAAGCTGTTCACAGATTCCGGTCTCATTTGGTGGATCACTTTCAAGCGTGGATGTTTGGATATCTCCCACCGCGTCACCAACAGCTGGTCTCCTCCTGGTTCCCAGTCTGGTTCATCAAATCAGACCCCTTCCTCCACACGTGCTCAATAGTGGCTACGTCCCCTACACACGTTCCCTCCCCCTTCCCATAAGTGGCGTTCCCGCTGGCAACAAGAGATAGCATCGCTTCTCTGGGGTGCCTCCCCTGGTACTAAGTTTTGTCTCGTCTGAGTCATATTCGGAAGTGTTCGTCCCATGGTCGGCCTTCCCTGCAATAAAGGAAAAGAATTTAGGGATCAGAAAGAAAGAACCCTTATATATTAGTCTTGCTAAGTATTTACACTAATCTAAGGCTTAGTAGAGGGAGATTATGGAATTTGGATTAGGCATAGGGCAACCCAATGTGTCAAAGGATGATTTTATCCTATCAACACTCTTGAAAACCATATCATCTTGATCAGCTTAGAATTTAGATGTGAGTTCAACTTTTGGAATAATATAATCATAGGGGAGCATTTTAATATAATCCCACCAATCTGCTATCTGGCACCTATGAGTAGCTCACCCAAATACTGAAGTTCCTAAGTGGCAATTGGAGGGTAAAATATTTTCAATCTTCCTGAACCCTCTTTAGGTCTACAAAATGGGAAGTAGATCCATTACTCTGATTAGTTGGATTCCACCATAAACTAGTTCCCAATTTTATATTATAAGTTGGTTGAGTCTATATTGAGACATTCTTACTACCTAGTCTAACTACTGAGGGTGCAACATTTATCCTCTAAAAACTTTAGGGTGAATAAGACTATGAACCATCCATGTACTCAATTGATAGTTTTTCCAGAAGCAAGAGTCTTGATGGAACACTCATTCTCTATCTTGTAGATGACAATGAAGGGTCCTTCCCAGATGGACCCAAAGTTCTCTCTTCTGGGGGTGATTCAGTTATGTAATACGACAATAAATCAGAGTCTTTGAAAGAGGGTAAGGGGGTCTGAGTTTTTTGCAGATTGACCCTCACTAGTGACAGTTTTCGCTAGGTTAGTCATAGCATCAGATTGTAGTTGGATGATACGCTGGGGCCAACCTCCTCATGGCCTTGTCAAGATCATCAGTCCATGCAGTAAAGGCATCTTTAGCTTAAAGCGCTAATACCCCAGGTCCTCAACCATTTAGAACGCAGAAGGGAGGAACTTAAGGATCCAGTTTTAACTTATATGGTATGCCATTATGGCACTGGGCAAGAACTGGTACCAGTGTATAGGGCCTGATGTTGCCAGATTCCATAGGATGGCTACCAAGGTTCCAAAGGCGCGTTCTACTGTACCATTTGTAGAAGGACTTTAGGGGGCGGAGAAAAGTTGTTGGGCACCATGGAGGAAGCCAGGACCTTGACCACTCTAGAGGTAAAATTCTTACCATTGTTGCAGAGGGGAACCTTAGGGCAACCATAGCGGGTGAAGATTTACTGGTGGAGGAAAGGGACGGTATCTTTGGCAGTTTGGGCAGGGAGAACCGCTGCCTTAATTCATTTTGTAAAGTGATAAATACCTACCAATATGCAAAGATTCCCACTGGTAGTTGGGGTGGGGGCCTACCACGTCTAAACAGAACATGTGAAAAGGTTGCTGAGTGGTAGTAGTTTTGTAATGGTATTTGGTTTTAAGTTAGGATTGTTTTTACAGGTTAAAAGTGCATCCAGGACTTCAATAATGGATTCCATGATGCTCTCCCAATTGTACCGATCTTTGAGCCACTCATACGTTTTCCTCATGCTGTCATGCCCAAGGGTAGTGTGGGCCTCCAGGATGGCAGGTACTCGTTTGGAGGGTCAAATATAAGACAGCCAGTTGGCCTTATCTTTTTATACATTTACGCTCTTCACCTTAGCATTTCAGGAGTTTCTCATTATATTTTCTTATTGGGGTAATCTTAATAGTCCCAAGCGTTAGGGGCCATAAGGATTCATGCAGCCTCTCAGATTCATTATTATCTAAAAAAAACAGGTAAGCGTGTCAACTCATCAACATTTTTATGGCAGGTTCCAGACCCGTGTTCAATCTTCATATCATAGTGTTGGAGTCTTAAGGCCCAACGAGCCAGTCATCCAGTAGGATTCTTCATATTTTGGAGCCATCTCAGGAAGGCGTAGTCATTAACCAGAGTGAAGGTGGTTCCATAAAGTAAGAGGCAGTAATATTCCACAGCTAGTAAGACAGCTAAACACTCCTTCATAATGACACTGTAGTTGCGTTCAGCCTTGGACAGCATCTTGCTAAAATATGACACGGGATAATCCACGCCATTTTCATCCAATTGGGACAGGATAGCTCCTACAATATAGTTAGAGGCATTGGTAAACAGAAGGAAAGGTTATTATAGTCAGGGTGGCGAAGGATGGGGCGTTGTTGGGTGCAAATTTTAACGTTTCAAACGCAGCTTTTTATTACACACCTCAAGAGAAAGGATTTTTTCTGATAGCTGAATTAGGGGCTCACTGATCTGAGAGAACTTAGGAATGGGCTGATGGTAGTATCCATTATAATGAGAAAGACTTGAATATTTCACAAGTTTTGAGGCGGAGGCAGTTTGGATAAGGCTTCCACTTTGTCTTATTAGAGTTGAATTCCCTCTTGTGAGATGTAGTGTCCAAGGAAATCTAGCTCTTCTGGAAAAAAGTGCACTTTGAAGGCTTGAGCTTAGTGTTAGAGGTGCATAGGCGTTGGAAAACTTCCTTTACATGGGTAAGATTTTCATTAAAAGTTTTGGAAAAAAACTATGGTATCATCAAGATAAACTATCATGCAAATTAGCTTGATATCCCATAGGATATGATATATTGCATGTTGGAATATGCAGGTGAATTACACAGTCCTTGGGGAAACGGTTAGGCTGAAATAGGCCTTCACTGCAGATAAGAGCACTGTCAGGCTTTTCCCTAATCTGGTGGAAGCCTCAACTTTATGGTAATAATTTAGTTGTTACTTTAATTAGTGTTGAATTAAATATTATTACTGTCAGCATTAGTTTATATTTAATATTAATTTATCAATTTAAATTTTATTATGCCTAAAGTACATAAACACTAATAATAATGTATTTTAAAGCACTGAGCAATTTCCTTTAATAACGCCGATCTTCCAACCCAAAGAATTCTGGGTAAATTGCCACATTTAGTGCCCCAATGGCCAATGAGATAGGGATGAATATTTAAACTGACCCAATATCATCTTGATGTTAAACCTGAGGTTATATTCAGTGTTTATCTCATCTATTCAACCACCTTATACACCTATTATGCCTTATTCTCTATTTGCTCCTTTATGGCAGATAATGGTAACCACTTGACTGGGATACCATTATTGATCTCAGTCCAGTCTTTGATGATAAATCCTGATCTACTCCAACTCTGAACCTGGAGTGTGCCATTACCTCCTACATTCCTTAATCTACTTCCACCCTTACACATGGTAATTGCCTATCACTCATCATAATCCTGATTTCCTTAAAGTACTTAAATAATAATTTTATTTACATTATGAACTTGACCTCTTATGACTTGATTATATATTAACAATAAGGTTCCCTTGGGCTAGTTAAGCCCATTGTATTAAGTTAGGTCCTGAGGAAAGCATCTAACTAAGCCTTTTCAGCTTGGCCCATTGGTAGAAATGCCAAGTAGCACATTTCTCTTGATCTTGAAGGGAAAGGTCCATATGCCAGTATTTATAGCCAAATCCATAGTGGAGAAGAATTTGGAACCAGAGAGTTGGATAAGGGCATCATTAATGCGAGGTATGGGATAGCTGTCTATCTTAGTGCAGTTGTTCAGTTTACAGTAGTCCATAAATACCCAAAGACCTCTCTTTCCTCTTTTTAATGAGTAGCAAGGGAGACGCCCTAGGGCTTTGGGAAGATACTAGTAACCCAGCGTCTTAAATTTTCTTGAGCTTCATCCTCATTTGCTGCTCCTCAACCTTTGACTTGCAGTAGGGTTTAGATCTAGTGGGACTAGCATCACCAACACCAATTGTTTGGCTTAATCCTTCATGTGCTCATAATCATGCTCAGACTTGGAGAAGATATCACTATAGGCACCTAATAAGAAGTGTACTCCTTCAAGCTCATCTGAAATTAGTTCATCTGAGATGTGAACATTGGGCAAATCACAAAATAGTTTGTCAGTAGGTAGGACCATCTCTAATATAGACCTGATGCAGTGAAATTTCATGATATCATCAAGAGAATTGAGCAAACCTTTTCCTATTTCTGGTGTTTTCAGGATCATGTCCTGCTAATTGAGGTTTCTCAGCAAAATATTGATATGTCACTGGTAGGCAAGATCTAGTATTTCAGGCAGTACCAAGAGCTCTAGATGATTTATTCTTTCTGTACTTATTAGTTTAGTTAAGCAGTTTCAGGGAATTTATAAAGTAAACTTGGTGTCAACAACAAGTTGCTCCACAGCCCTAATTACCATCTCATCTGTGGCATTAAGAGGATTGCCTTCTGCAGTGTCCACGGACTCTGACAGCAGTTTTGTATGGCGCCCAGATGAGGCGTAGTGCAATGATAGTGCAGAGGAAAGGTTTTAACCAGACAGGAGTACTCTTTTTAAGGGTCTCTTTATTGGCTAGCACCAGAGGTACCTCATAGTTGATCAGGGAGAGGTAACCCTAATTCAGGTTGATAATTTTGTTGTCCTCAACGAGGAATTAGGTGACAATAAGCATGTAATAATAGTTGATCTTCAAAGCCACAACAGGTGCTGACAAGATAAGCTTTCCAAATCTGAGAGGTGATAGGGGTAGGTCTCAAGAGCGCAAGTGCTGGCAGGGCATGCCATCTGTTGAATGGTTGAATGGATCTAAATTGTCAGTTACTATAAACCAAAATAGCCTAAGTATATTGAAACTTGGGATTTGTGGCCTAGCAATTTCACTTAATAATATTTGACTATGATGACACAGGCTCAAGGGCTTTGTTGGTTAGGTTAGACTTTTTTTAGTACTAGATGGTGTTAGGTTAGATTTAACATTAAGTTTTGACTTAATGAATCGGGCATGTGGGCTTTGTTGGTCTATGTCAAAATAGTTTCTAATGTCAGTCGAGTTTTTGATTGAATTAATTAATAATTAGAGATACAAATCGCCTTAGTATGTGCTGCTGATTGCTTATGAAAGAGAATCAGTTCAGCTATTTGAAGACATGTCTGAAACGCTGCCTTGAGAATGATGACGTCATTTACACTGACCCTGAGGCCGTGCAAGATGCCCTGAGTCAAAGTATTTGTAGACCCTCAAACAAACATTTTGTGTGTTCCTCTGGCCAAGTGCCATTGAAAATGAGACGTCATGGGTAAGATGTGGTGAATTTCAAACCCTATAAATTTTCTCCAAGTTGATGCTAATAAAAAACAATCAACTATTACCACTAGTTTATAGTTTAACTTATAAGCTTTTGTGTTTAATACTTTAAATTGTATTAGGCTACAGATTTACTTGGGATCAGTAAGATTAGGGCAGCGTGCCATTGTCCAAGTAATGACAGGGGAATACAAATTCAAAGTGCTTTTACCAAGGAGTTATATCTTTAATTATAGTCACCATCTAGTCTATTGTCATCATACAATAGACATATGAAACTCCATCACACTGCAGAAGGAGAACCATCCATTTGAAGAGGACCAAGATTCAACAAGTGGCGCTCATGGATGGGAAAGCAGATGGTGACCACGCTGAGCAGGGGAGCAACCCTGACTATATCAATTTTTCAAGGATGAATTTACAAAATTACAAGACTCAGCGGACATAATGAGTCATCAAATTGATAATCTCACTGAAGAAGTCTTTTTTATTAATGAGGTAAATAATGCCCTACATAAAGAAGTTAATGGGTTAAAGAAGAAAATCATAGAAAAAGATCAGGTGATTTCTGCTCTTCAATTGCAAATGACCAATCTGAATGAGAAAATTGCAATATTGAATGATTGACAAAGCCAGCACGCCCAAAAATGAATTTACTGATAGTGATGCCTCTGAACATTATGAGATTAATGGGCCACATTGGCAACTGCCACGTAGAATGGTTGCTTTGGCCAACCCAAGTTCCTTTAACCGTGATACAATGCCTCAGCGCCCTTGTATGCCTGGCTCAAGTCAACAAAGAAGTAATAATGATAACCATGGACGAGAAAGTGATAATTTTAAACTAGCAAACCTGCATGCTTTTAAAAAGAATAGAAATATAGCCACTTTTATCAAACGCTTTGAAATGGCCATTTATGGGTCCAGTGACCATAATAAAGCAGCCATTATGATCAACTGCTTAGATGAATGGAGTATTGAGTTAATTATGCCTCATTTGGATGAAAACCCAACCTATGCCAAAGTCAAAGGGGCCGTGTTTCATGAATTTGGAGGACCAGAACAAATGTCAACCAGAAAATCCAAATTCATGAATATCATCTTTAATAAAGATGAAACAGTTGATAATTTGCAGATCAATTCTATTGTGAAGCTCAAGTTCTCCTAGGCGCAAAGGCTATGGTTGAATTTTGATGCTGAGATTGCACTATAACATGCAGTAGAACCTTACCCAAATTTGTCAAAAACTTTATTGCCTGCTTTTGTGCAAAACCTTGAAACATCTGAATTGGTTGATTATTTGCACAGATGTTCAAAAAATTATGGACCTCCTAATACTGGGTACAGATCAGGACCTGCTGCCTATGCTGGAAAGCCCTTTGAAAACAATATTGACAGTAAACCACCTGTAAAAAATGAACAAAACTCAAATACAAGGGCCTTACGCCCATTAAATGAGATTACTTGCTATAACTTCAATTGTAAAGAAAATTATTCTTCCTGATGCCGTCAGCATGGTGTTAATGTAGTATTTCCAAATAATGCACAGGTGGAGGGAAAAGAACAAGCACAATAGATGTGGGACAATATATTGTGCCAAAAACACCAGTTCCACCTGACTGACATGAAAACATGGGCCATGGGGCCTCAATTATTAGCAATACAAATTCTATTTTAGCACTGAATGAAGAATTTATGAACGTACATGTGGTAACTCGCTCTTAGAGTAAGGGTGTCATACCTGAAGCCTTTGAAGTAGTTGCTAAACCATATGTGCAAAAGATATTTGAGAATAATCAAGCTGAGGGGCCAAGCAATGCAGCAGATACCCCAAACTTGAAGGGGGTGAATATAGCTCTGCCAATCGACACATTCATCAATGAGTGTCCTAGCATTGGAAATACCCTGAAGCATACACTTAACTCATTGGATTCTTCCCATATCCACTTATTAAGCTCTATTGATTCTTATTAAAAAAGAAAAAAAGTAAAAAATGAAATATAAATATAAATATAAATATAAGACAAAAAAATAAAAAAAAACTTATAAAACTTATAAAATGAAAAAAAAAATTAAAAAAATAAATTTAATTAATGAAACCTAAAGCCTTATCGCCACTAAAGCTAATATCCCTTTTTTGGAGGGGGAGAAGATTAAAGTAAAAGCCAAGGGGGCCAGTTCAAATTCGCTAAGATTGCTGGAGCTGCAGCAGGCAATGAAGTAGAACTTTTTGGAAAACTTCAAAGTATAGCTGGTTGAACTACCTAGGAAATGAAGGCAAAACGCCTGAACTAACTATAGCATGCAGCATAAAAATTGTGGAATTTAAGAAGAAAGGTTAATCCAGGGCCAAAAGGCTATCAACGTAACATCTTATTCTGAAGGTTGAGAAAAATTGGATGTTGTGACCAAAAGAAAAAAAACCCTCCACTTTTATCCAGGCAAGGAGGGGATAGTGTTGAATGGTTGACTGGATCTAAATTGTCAGTTACTATAAACCAAAAATATCCTAATTATATCATAACTTGGGATTTGTGGCCTACCAATTTCACTTAATATATATGACTATGATGACACAGGCTCAAGGGCTTTGTTGGTTAGGTCAGACTTAACATTAAGTTTTGACTTAATGACTTAGGAATGTGGGCTTTGTTGGTCCATGTCAAAATAGTTTTTAATGTCAGTCGAGTTTTTGATTGAATTAATTACTAATTAGTGATATGAATCGCCTTGGTATGTGCTGCTGATTGCCTATGAAAAAGAATCAGTTCAGCTATTTGAAGACATGTCTGAAACGCTGCCTTGAGAATGATGACGTCATTTACATTGACCCTGAGGCCGTGCAAGATGCCCTGAGTCAAAGTATTTGTAGACCCTCAAACAAACATTTTATGTGTTCCTCTGGCCAAGTGCCATTGAAAATGAGACGTCATGGGCAAGATGTGGTGAACTTCAAACCCTATAAATTTTCTCTAAGTTGATGCTAATAAAAAACAATCAACTATTACCACTAGTTTATAGTTTAACTTATAAGCTTTTTGTGTTTAATACTTTAAATTGTATTAGGCTACAGATTTACTTGGGATCAGTAAGATTAGGGCAGCGTGCCATTGTCCAAGTAATGACAGGGGAATACAAATTTAAAGTGCTATTACCAAGGAGTTATATCTTGAATTATAGTCACCATTTAGTCTATTGTCATCATACAATAGATGTATAAAACTCCATCACACTGCAGAAGGTGAATCAGCCATCTGAAGAGGACCAAAAATTTAACACCATCCCATACTCTTGGGAGTAGTTCAGGTCAGGTTCCAATTTGATCTTCATGATTAATTTATAAGAACTTACATTGATTGAGAGAGCCAGTGTCCAGGGTGTCCATAACCCGCACCTTGTTGATGACTACTTCCACCTGAGGAGCTGCCCTGCCAAAACTAAGGGGAAGAGCTAAAACATCCTTTAGATGGATAGTAGAGGCAAGTATTTAGCAGACTTAGGGTATCTATCTTTAATAAATTGAAGAGTGTGAACATGCAAGGTAGGGAAGATTGTCAAAGCAATGAGCTAATCAGCCTTGCTAGCAGTGTCAATAACCTTGGGGCACCTCAGAACTTGGCTCAGATAGGTGTCATTGGGTATAATGGGCTTGTCTACTCCTTCAGGGCTTAGCAGTCTGGTATTTCTACTTCAGCTGGGGTTCCAAGGACATAGTGCCCCATGTCCTCATAACCCCCTTAAGATTTGTCATCTAGGGGTTATCTATTTAAGTCAACTGAGAGATAGGAGGTGAGTTAGTTTAAGCACTTCAGGTAGGGGGCTATCTTTCTACCAAACGCTTCTATAAGGGCTCTTCTATGTTGTAAGGATTACCATTAGGGTGCGCAACTACCAGCTTGGCTGGGGGAAAGGCACTGCAGCTTTAATGTGATTGTGTGAGAGCACTTGTTTGGGAGGATTGGGAGTCTCAGATCTATGAGATGAAATAGTATCTATTTTGAGTTACACTGAAGGAGCAGGTTTAAGTGGCAAACAGGCATATGAGGGCTTGTGGGAGTTGTGGAGCCTTTGTTCAATAGCCTATGGATGAAAGATCGTCAATGGCTAAGACTTGGGGTTTCACCATAATCTCTTGAAGTAGTCTCAGCCATATGAAAGACTGCAACATCTTAGAAAGCCTCTTTTGTGTTGCAGACAGTCTGGAAGTTGTGTTTTACAGAGATTATATGCTTTTCTAAGGAAAGGTGAGAAGCTAACCCAGTTAGCATGGCAGCAATGGTGTCATTAATAGTGAGCATGCAAGATGTTAGCAATAACTGAGTGGCTAGGTAGAAGCAATCAGCAAAGACGGGTATTTCTTATACTTCATACATGCTAAGGCATATAAAGGACTGGATTTCCTGCTTAAACCCTGCTTTGAGCCAAAACCAGCAATCAGCGCATCTGTAACCTCTGCTCATGTACTCAGAGTGTCCATATGAGGGACCATTACCTCTTAGGCCATGTGAATCAGGTGAGGGAAGATGTGCTTGATTTTTTGCTGGTCAGTTAAGCCATCCATGGCAGATTCATAGACATATAAAAATGAGGCAATGCTATACTCCCCATGGGTGAATTTATCTTTAAAGGGGGATTTAAAAGGGACAGCAGAGATGGCATTATATAGAGTAGAAGGGGGCACTGTTCAAGTTTTTTAAGGTAGGACAGCGTGCTAGCTAGTTGCAGCTCAAGAGTAACTATCCTCATTTCATTTTCAGTGGAAGGGGAATAGGGGTGCTCACTTGAACGCCCTCCTCTTTTGATGTAAGATTGTGGTGTACAGGTGCCCATGAAGTGAGCATCAGTTATTGAAATCTGGCAATTTTATGCTTGCTAGTGCTAGTGCACAGGATTTCAACAAAACAGCAGTAGCAGGAGTATTAAAACTAGCAGTAGCTGTTTAAAATTAAATAAGAGATATTATACACCAAAATAAGAGTTTTGGTTTTTCAAATAATTCTATTCATATTGAAATTTAGAGATCAGAAAGTAAGAACTCTTATACATTAATCTTGCTAAGTATTTACACTAATTTAAAGCTTAGTAGAGGGAGATGATGGAATCTGAATTAGGCAGAGGGCATCCCAATGTGGCTAAAGGATGATTTATCCTATCAACACTCTTGAAAACCATATCACCTTGATAAGCTTAGAATTTAGATGTGAGTTTGATTTTGGAATGACATAATTATAGGTGAGCATTTTAATATAATCCAACCAATCTGCTATCTGGCACCTATGAGTAGCTCACCCAAATACTGAAGTTTCTAAGTGGAAATTGGAGGGCAAAATATTTTTACTCACCTAAATTCTCTTCAGGTCTATGAAAGGAAAAGTAGAACCATTTCTCTGATTAGTTAGATTCTACTGTGAACTAGTCCCTGATTTTATATTAAAAGTTGGAGGAGTCAACACTGAGATATTCTTACCACCCAGTTGAACTACTGATTGTCCAACACTTATAAAAGTTATAATTATTTTATAATACTTGGTTTCTTTTACAGTTATTTCTGGTTTCATTTATCATCTTCATAGCTTCTGAAGCTGGTAAAATTATAGGTTTATGTATATAAAATAATTTTCCTTTAATACTGCTCTAGGAAATTTATTTTGGCACTCTTGCAAAAATTATGAGTTTCTTTTAAAAGCAACTTGTATCTAGAAATTACGGTAGGGATAGGAGCAAGGTAAGTTTTAATAATTAATTTAATTTAAAATTTAAAATAGCCTTTAAAGATTAAAAGATTATTATTCTTATTTTAGTTCTTACTGTTTACCTAGAGCACCTTGTGCAAGCATTTTAGATCAAGAGGGCACAATAGGGCACAAATTATTTGAGGCAATATATATTCAATTAGACTTTTTCTGGGTTTGTTCAGCATTTGCTCCCTGTAAAGATTGTTGTGCTGGAAACCCAAAACGAATATCATTGATAAAATGGTGAGTGACAAATAAAAGTTTTTTTATCACAATATTTGAACTTTTTTAGTCATAAAAATAAAGGGTAAAATAAAATAGTACCGTATTACCAAAAAGTTGTCGCATATATTATCAAAATTAAATA
The DNA here is from genome assembly GCA_022478985.1 of Massospora cicadina. Lineage (NCBI taxonomy): Eukaryota > Fungi > Entomophthoromycota > Entomophthoromycetes > Entomophthorales > Entomophthoraceae > Massospora > Massospora cicadina. The sequence continues at coordinate 110,965 of JAKSZP010005398.1, read as the reverse complement.
AAAGACTCAACTTGTCATTCTATTTTATGGCTAAAATGCCTTAAATTTATAATCTATTAAATTAGCGTATAACTTAATCTTTTTTACTTCTATGACAGTAATCCATGTTAAGTGACGAAAAGTTTAATTGAGGCAAAAAACGAGTTTTAATATCACACATTAGCTCTTATAAGCTGCTTTTTTATGATACTAGGTGACCCATTTAAATACTTTGCATCACTTCAGATAATAGGATTCCTTATACAACTATCCTATGGATAGTACTTAATCAATAAAAATAGATTATTGCAAATAACAAATGATGAAAAACTGGCAAAAACATAATGAAAATAAAATTTAATTTTTTTAATTAATAAACTAATTTTGAAGTTGGAAAAAAAATTTTATAAAAAATTAGTAAATATATAAATATTGTGACAAATATTTCAAAGTAAAAATTTATTTTTTGTAATTCAAATACAGTAAATGTTTTTTACATTATTTGTATAATTACTATTTTTTTATCAAAAAACTTACTGATTTTTTTATTAAAAAACTTGCCAATTTTTTTACCAAAAAAATTACTAATTTTTATATCAAAAATTATGACAACAAATGCTTGCTACCTCAATATTATTGAGGCTAGAATAATGCTCCACTGCTTTTACAAATGCTGTATTACTTACTTGTTTTGATTTGATTGACACGTTGTTCATATGCTGTTTATATGTTTATTTTATTTTATTCTATTCGGAGACTTCAGTGCCACCACGCCACTTTATATATGTAAGTTTTTAAATGAAATTTTTAAAATATAACTTTTAAAATGTAATTTTTTTTGAAAAAAACAATAACTATAGGATATTTACTTATTTTTCATCATTAGAGGGAAAAATGATCTTCAAAATGGCGTATCAAACATTAATTTTGATACAGTATTAAGGGAGATATTTCACACCGACAAAAAACACCTTTGAGAAATAATATATAGAGATTGCTTGAATTATACGAAGTGGATAGATGCTTATTGGCAGTAAAATTTCAAAATCATTTTATGGAAGAGCTGTTTCTATCATAAGCCATATTTATTAAACTTATAGCTACAGGCTTTTTAAGCCATCAATGAAAGCTGGAACAGTCTTTCCCATAACTATCACTAAGTATCTACAAAGAGCTTAAATAATATAGCCATTTAAATCAATTAATAACTTCATAGCTATTTTTATAGAAGAAACAGTTTTCGGTTTTCAGCTTTTTTTCTAAAATATTTACGCGATCACTGCCTCAATTTTTGGAACTATCTTTCGGAGACAACGCTTATTAATGCTTACTTTTATTAAAAACGACATTGTTGACACTCTAAAATTTTTGAACAACGTCCACTCAGTGTACATATACCTTCTAGATTATAATCTATTAGGATTGTTGGCTAAACTTTCTTTTGTAACGGTAAATGGCATTTCAAATGTTGGACTAAAAAGTAGTTGTTTACCAAAACACCCGGCGCCAAGAACCTTAAGCTCAGCTTTTTCGTCCTTTTCTTAATTCAGCTATATTCCATACTTTTACACTGTTTTTCAGAAATGAAACCTGAATTATAACCGACTTTATTGGAAGAGGTATGTTTATAAGCACTGTTCGTTTTGAAAAATTAACTCTTATAGTTCTAAGTTTCAAATTACTATTGATAACAGATTTACAAGCAATTGTATTAGAACTGTTATGTCTTATTTCTAACCTTCAAGACACAACTGAAGATGAAGACTCTGATTTAGAGGAAGAGTTTTGCTACTACGAGGAGATATTAGATGTTGCTTCAACTTTCAAAACATATTGGTCTTACAGGATACTCAGTGAAGATTTTGAAGCTTTCGAGCATGATAGGCTTCCAGTTTAATTTTTATTTTTACTCTTCAACTTCATTTCTTTTGCCTCTTTTTTTGAAAGCTTCTTATACTTGAGGACAATTGGCTTTTCCTTTAAAAATTAACTTTAATTAATTTACTGGTATCTTCGGCATGATATTTCTCCAAAATTGACTTATTTTGAACAGCCTTTTATTTTACTGGTATTTGAGTTTGCTTCTCTAACTTCTTTTCTGTTTTATATTCATTTTTCGCAAGTATTTGCCTTTTACTCGGGCTTGTAATCAAAAGATAAATAACAAAGAACTTTTTCGTGTGGGGTGCTGCTTTTTTCGAAAACCCCAATCACGTGATTTAAAAACTCCACCTTATAGGTTTTTTATTTTAAATTAGTTCTATATCCTTTTTACACCGAATATGCAACAACGCTCTGATATTAATAACCGATGTATCACAATTTAAAATTGCATGCGGCTTCATTTTGAATGTACGTAGTATTAACCTGGGCAAAAGGATCAGATAATTTTTAAATTTAAACAACAGTTAAAGAAACCATTTTTGTTCCAAATTGAATATCAACACAAATTTTTGATGCTAAGCGTGGCTATATAATTGATACGAGAAACATGAGGATAGACGCGTACAAACTGAACAGAAGGATGGTTTTTGGAACAAGATAGTTGGGGTTAGTTTTAAAATTAAATTAAGGGTTTGATTGAATTAAGAGATTTATATAGTTACTTTTTTGACAGTTTTAATTTCTGCGGGAAAACTATTTGTTTTTAGGTTTATGTGCAATTGTGATGTTTTATTACGAATGATGCTAATTTCATTATGTTTGTATTTGGGTTACTTAATCGGTACTTTCAAACAAACAACCCGAAACAAGTTTAAAAAGTGCTCATTGTGTTACTATGAAAGTTGTAAACAGTAGTTTTTATATAAATCTATATATACATATATGAAATTGCTCATTTGAGTTGGACACTTGTTTAAAATCACACTTTAAGGCTTTAATACATTAAAGATTTTAGTTTTAGTTGGGCCCAATCCGAGGAGACACAAAGGAGAATAATTTTAACAGCGTTGTGATTCACGTAAAGTTTTGAACCTAAAGTTTAGGTTTCATTTTAATGCTGACATTGAAAAATTAACCAGATGGATTCCTCCCAATAATATCAGAATTAGGGGTGTCAATTGGGTGTGATTGCCAGCTAATCAACTTGTTTGATATTATCTTAATGAGAAAGTTACTGATTGGTGTTTCTCATTTGGGTGGGTTGAGCCCTTTTGAAGTATTAGGGATTCCCTGATAGTAATGTTATTTCAAAAGTTGCTACCGGTGACTAGTGCTGAGGATGTCAACCGAGTAATTACTAATCGTTCGGGTTTGGCAAATTCCTAGTTTAATGCCGACTGCCAATTCTTGAGCCATTGAGGGATTTTTTGGCGGAAAGCTAAGGTTTTCGAGACTAAAACAAATGACGATGGTTACATAGCCCCAATTCTGAGTACCGGCAACTAATGCTGAGGATGCTCAATTTTATATAATAATAGTAGTTTATGTACAACTCGGGCTGAGGATGAGTTGATGTAATATTTGGTGTTTGAGAAGAATAGCTTAGGAGGGAATCAGTTCCTCAGATGACTAATGATTGGATGAAGCTCCAGCTTGGATAGCCGATGGGTTTTGAATAGGTGCAGTAGCCTAAGTATAAATAGTCATCATTCCATCCAAAATAAAGATCTCTCTTTCACCTACCTTTATTTATTGTTAGTAGTAAGAACAGCTAGGTGGGTAAAGGTGGGACTGGATATCTTCAAGGCAGGTGCGGGGTGACGTGCCTAGAGTGGCAGATGCTGCCAGCTCCTATACCTCAGCCCTAGAAGAAACCCCCAAAGGGAACCTGGCCAACTGGCCACCAACAACGAGGGGCTTATGGCTGTCAGCCATGAGGGTGGTGTGGTGTGGGAGAGCCATAGCCACCCAGGATGGGGGATAGACTTGCCAGTGCATACCTAAGAGGGGCTGGCAATTGGTCATGAGGGAGAAGGAGCAAGGGGTCAGGCCACCTAGGAAGGGGGTTGAGGACCACCAGTGCACTCCCAAGTGGGGCCAATGATACTAAGGCAAAGTTATTAGTTTGCTGGGTTGGTGGGTTGGATGTGGACTTGTAGTGGGTTGGTATATCTATAAAGGCAAAACAGCAAGGCCAAGCAGTCTTCCTACTGTTTGGCCTGGCACACTAGCAGAGCCCTAATGTAGCAGATTGCAAAATTAGTGACAGCTGATTTTCTTATTTAATGTAACTTCAGATATAAATTACAAATTTTTTTCTTAGTTAATTATAAGCCAGAAGTATTTGTAGCTTCTGATGAGCTCTGCTTTTATGACATTTATATGGTGTTGCTTATTGGTACTTGTTACTAGAATATTAATTCATTGAAACAACTTTCTTATTAACTTTGAAATTATAGGTCTGTTTGGTTATAATAGATAAGAAAGTTCATGGAATTTAAATTTGTGATTGAACATGCAGTGCAGCATTATTGATTTGGTTAAAATGAATTGAATATTTAATTTTTTTTTAATTTTGCTAATATAATTGTTTGGTTAGTTGATAGGCATCTAAATGAATAACTATTACTTGTATGAAATAAGAAAAAAATTGTCTAAAACCACATAAATAAAGGCCATTTATATGATACCCAAAGGAACTTACTAAGGAATTTTGACATAATGAATTTTAATAAGTCAAAAATATTGACCTTAATTAAATATATATATATATATATATATGCCCCAAAAAAGTATATTATAAAAACTTAAAATTTTGTACTTTAAGAAAAACCTATACCTCAAAGGCTTATTGGACAATGAATAAGAAATTGGTGAACTTAGTTGTACCACCAATTTATAAGCCTAATGGCAGTCTAAAGGGTCTTTAAGATTGCTTAGATGGGAACAATAGATATAGAACTTTGCCTAACAAATATATGCTCAAGGGTTCTTTCACAAACAATAGGATGAACTTGATGCATAAATTTTTAACACAATAAGATAATCTTTAGGCACATTTCTTACTTTATAAAAGGCTTTTGTTTTATAAAAATTTATTTGTGGAAATTTTTTTGGTAATATTTAAAAAACTATTTATTAGACCAATTGGCTTAATCATTAAGCTTGTAAAAACAATGCTTTTATGTATTACTAGCTGATTTACCCAGCGTTGCTTGGGTTGACAATTTATTATACCTATAACACATCCCCATTATGGTATGTGAAGCTCAATGATCAAATTTCATCCAGCTCCTTTAAAACTAAACAATTCAAATCATTTATTTTTAGCTTTTATACTAATAATATTAAGAAAGCAGAGTAATCCAGCGTTGCTTGGGTTTATGAGCTCCACTAACATAGCCTAAAGGCTGTGCCAGTACTATTCTTGAGCCACTTGGACTAACAGCTTTGCTGTTGCCCTTGTGGCTGATGAGCTTGTTATTCTAATTTTATTTGAAAATCCACTTAAAACTCTAACTGATTTTTGTTTAGTTTTGGGTGAGCAATTTGGTGAATTATTCAATAATATTCACCAATTCTCACCCACTCACCCAAATGGATTGAACTTATCAGACTCGATAGTTTCAGATTTGATAATATTTGGCAATTCTCACCCACTCACTCAAATGATTGAACCTATCAGACTCAAAGGTTTCAGATGTCAGTCAGTCAGTATATCATTACATCAGTCAGTGAATGTTTTAAGTAGCTAGACATTCATTACCTGTGCTTTGCTAAAGTTTCTATAGAATTTTAGATATTCAAAAAAATTTATCTAAATTTTATATTATTATAAATAAAAAATATACTTGGCCAAAGATAATTGCTCAAATGAATAAACCAAAAACCAAAAACCACTCAGCTAAACCTAGAAATCTTATCAATTCAACTAATAACTAATCACCCCTCAAAATTAAACTGTGTTCTATTGATTAGAACAAAAGCCATTAACCACTCAGCTAAACATAATAAACCTATCAAATCAATCAAATAATATCAAACTTCTACCCAAAACATCACTATCTATATAAAATTATTGTGTATGTGACATGTTTTCCAAACTACTAAATCAACTTCTACTTAACCTGCCAAAAGTACTTAATAATTGAGGGGATCAAATTAAGCAGGGTTTTTAAAATTATATAAACCTAACATCCAGATACACACGCTTTGCTGCAGTATTTAAGGTTTATTAGATAATAAGCTCACACTGACATAGCTTATAGGCTGTGCCAGTGCTACTCTCAAGCCACTCAGACTAATAGCTTTGTTGTTGCCCTTGCAGCTGGTGAGCTGATGATTCTAAATTTATTTAATCTACTTAAAATCCTAATACTGGGACTTTTCTTTCTTGTTGCAAACACTTTTGCAACCTATTCAATTCAAGACTAAATCTAGTTCGATAATCTCATAGAGGGGATAAGTCTGCGCCCATGTCTGGGAGCAGTTGGGCAAGCAAGGCAAGAGGAGCAGGTGGAAGGCCCGCGGCCTCTAACGTTTAAAAACGCCCCAGAGAATCTGGCAGAAAAGAAAAAAATCTAAAAAAACTGGCGGTCACAATTTCCCTAGAGATACTCATGTGGCAAGCATGATGCAACCAGTACATCAACACGCCACACTCCCAGCCACTTTCATCAGTGGAATTCGGAGTCCGTGTGTATCTGGACATCCAAAAAATGGCCTTATGGGAAAAATTTTGTGAAGATGTACACAAAATTTTCCTGACCGTGGTGTACGCTGCACCTCACTCCATGTCATGCGGTTGGCTGGACCTAGGTTTTGAAAGCAAAATAGCAGCAGATGAGGCTGCAGCAGTGCGCATAGTGGTCGACCTCCCCGAAGGGCAACGGGTCATCAAAACCAAATGCACCAGATGGATGAAATCAAACCAAATTTTCCTCACGTTTGACTTTTTGCCTACTACGGTAAAACGTGACATTTTGGAGCAACACCTGAAAGATGGTCTCGCCATATACAGCGAAATATAATCTTTCAAAATGCAACGTTTCATGCTGATGCCACACCTGTGCACCAGCAAAGCCATCACAGTTCTGACCCCAACTGAGGAGATTGTGAAGGACCTAACCCAGATCCTGCACTCCACCTTTATTGACATCGCAGGGCATACCACCCACCCATTCCAGGTAACCGTGGACAGCGCGCCCCCCATTTGCACCCACTGTGACGCGTTTGGCCATAAGGCACACGCATGCCCCATCAAGGAGGGCGTCAGATTCCAAGAGCACCCCTCAGCGGCCATGGCCAGCGGAGAGGCGCACTACAAACCAACCGCAAGCACCAAGGAGGCTTTCCTGTGGGGAGCACAAGGCTGCTACCTATTGGTAAAGCCCATCTCCCCACAGGAGCAAAAGAAGGCCAAGCAGGCCCATAGGGCCACGGCCAAGGAAGCGGCCAAGGCCACCACCACCATCCCACACTCACAACGCCAGGAGGACATGGAGACCTTTGCAGCGGAAGCAACTCGGAAATCCATCACCCAATCAGATTGGGAGGCCCATGCTGAGCGGTCCACTCAATCTGAGGATCTGATGGGAGATTCAATCTCACCCAATCGCTGCACCCAAGCTCCAATCAAAACTGACTTGGGACCTATCCCAACCAAAAAAAATTTTTGCCCCACTCAACAGTGCACCAAACTTATCCGCACCACAAAAAATTTGTCCAACGTCGGGAAAACAAAAAGCAAAGGCCAAAGCCAACGCAACTCTTTCCACAAAAATTAACAAAAACCCCAATAGCATTGCTGCTAACACCCACGCTGCTGTGAAAGCCCATGGGGACCTGGAAGAGGCTGGTGGGCCCGGGGGCCCACCCCTCACACCTAAGGTGCAATGGGGGAAACCTTCACTCTAGGGACGCTGAATATCGCCAGACTCAAGGCCTCCCCATCCTGGGCTAGGAAACTGAGTTTTTTACAAAACAATTTACCCGTGGATATCCTGGCCATCCAGGAGTCCCACTGTCCACGAGGTTCTGAGGAAGCTTGGAAAACAATGCTCCTACCATCCCTGTCCTTTTAGTCAAAGCACTGTGGGGTGCTAATTTGGAAAAACAATTTTTCAAATTCACATCCTCAGAAATATTCCTAAATGGCTGAGAGCTCATTGTCACCTTCTCGTGACTGACGTTGCGCACACAGTCGTCAACATTCATACCCCAAACGGTGCACACAAGCGTCGGGAATTTTTCTCATCAGTCAAATCCCTCCCGCTACCCCCTGATTCTTTCCTAGTTGGCAACATGAACTGTTGGCTAACCTCACCAATGGACCAGTGGCTGCCCTCACCCCACACCCCACAGGGTCACATAGAACTGTGTTCTAAAAGCCACCCTTGGGTTAATGGATACACTGCCATGACATGCTCCACTGCTTGAAAACATGACGCGTCCCCACGTCCACAATGGCCAATTAAGGTCCATGACCCGCATCAACCTTATACTAATGCCAGCGAAATTCCAACCCCACATCTCCCACTTCAAAACAACAAAAATGGAATTCTCCGACCACTGACTGGTCTCAATAACCTACCACTTACCTGTCACAGTTGCAAAGGCCCCACATTGGTGCAAAATCTGCCCCCAAGCTCGCATCGCCAGGATTTTCCACTTGGATGGAAGAGACAACTTTGGCAAAATTGTTTGTTGCACCGTTTTGCGCGGACCCCATTTCCACATGGGCAACTTTCAAAGAAGACACCATCCGCCACTATCGCCATCTCTCCTCCAGATGCTCATGAGCCACATCGGCAGTTATCTCGTGCGCACTGGTGGAATTGGCCCACTTGGAGTCCAACATTCTAGCCACAGGATATAGCCCTGCATGGGGCCAGAAGTGGGCGGAGGCAGCCGCCCACCTCAATGCACTCGAAAGGCAACACAAACATCAGGTTTGTGTCCAATACAGGGCCACACGCATCACTAAAGGCGACAAGTGCACCACATACTTCTTTAAAAAAATTTCGCACCACGCCAGAGTGTGGCCTGCACACAGGTGCAAAGATCAGATAATTCTATTATGGACACACTGGCTGAAGTGGCAATCGAAATGCAAAGATATTACTCCAAGTTATACTGAGCTGAACCAATTCAGCCGGCCAAAATGGCGAAATTTATTGACTGAGCTCATATCTGCACCATTTTCTGATACCCAGAATTATGAATTTAATTACTCCAAACAAATTATGGACAGCCATTCATGGTGCGCTTAACCAAAAATGCCCAGGCCCAGATGGCATTCCATATGAGTTCTACAAAAATATTTTAAATATATATCCCCTTGCTGTTAGCCTCACTCAACCAAAGCCTGTTGGAAACGTGCCTCCTACCAGGAGGACATGAGGCCTTTACTGTCACACTCTTCAAGAAAGGGGATAGGCTTGACTTAGCCAACTGGCGCCCCATTTCTCTAACAAACACAGACACCAAAATTTTAACCAAAATCATGGCTAACCGTTTAGGGACTGTAGCATCTGCCACCATCTCCCCAGAACAATTCGGTTTCATCCCCAGAAGGTCGATTTGGGATAACGTGCACTCTGTGGCTAATGTGTGTCAATCCACAGCCTCTGGGGCACTTGTATTCTTGGACCAACAAAAGGCCTATGATAGAGTAAACTGGGAATACCTAAGGGCCTGCCTCCATCAATTCCGCCTACCCCCCCGCTTCATAAACTGGGTGATGCTGCTCATGGAATCTGTGACAATGGCATTGCGTGGCCCAGGCTTCCTAACGGAAGTAGTCCGCCCTCAAAGGGGCCTGCGACAAGGGGACCCCCTCAGCCACTCTTATACAACTTCAGCCTTGACCCACTACTGCGAAATGTGAATGCCCACCTCACTGGGGTCCATGTGCCAGGCCAAACCCCAGTCAAGATGATGGCATTTGCAGATGATTGCGTGGTGGGGGTGTCTAATAACAAAGATGCATGCGCGCTTGAAGCCCTTATCCAGGAATATTCCTGGGTAAGCAACGTGGCACTGAACGCCTCCAAAACTGAAATCATCCTCCTTGGTCGGTTTCAGAACTGCTGGGCCCCAGCAAGTAGTTCCCAACCCAGCCCATCTGCTCGCCCATGTCCACGCCTTACTAACTCAACACACACCGCTCCACTGGTGCTCCCCTTTGTACCATGTCCTACCATAGGACCGGTACACCATCTGGGCGTGTGGATGGAGGCAGGCGGATATGTGTCAGCAGTAATGGAGTGCCGTATACTGGACAAAGTGACGAAGTGAATCGCCTCTCTCAGAGCCCATCCTACTACCCTCACTGGCAGGGTTGTTCTTGCCAACTCTATGCTCTTATCCAAAGTCTGGTTCAGAGCCCACGCCATCCCCTTCTCCCCAAGCTTCTTCAAATCCCTGTATGCTTTGCTGCAAGGATGGCTTTGGTCAGGCCGCCCTCCACCAGTATGGCTAGAGGTCATGTTTGGCCCTCATCATCAAGGTGGCATGGGCCTGCTTGACTTCAAAGCCCATGCTGCCAAGATCCTGGGCACCTGGATCGCGGCCATCACCGCTCCTACACTCCCATCCCAACACTGGTCCCGCGCGGCCCACTCCAACTTCACCTGAGCCTTGGGCCTCAACAATCCATCAAACCCCTACTCCCTGATGAAATACCTCACATCACACACATCGGCCACAGGTCCTCATGGGACTAAAACCTACTACAAAAGAATCCTACTATCCATGCGAAGCGCAGAGTGGAGAATTTGTATTAGTGGACATACAACCCGAAGAGACTGCCCCTCTCCTCAGTTCATACAAGAGGTACAGGGGCTACCCATCCATGATGGCGTGACCCCCATTTGACCCCAAGTCCTATCCAGGGTGGACTACCTGGACATGATGGACATCCCTTATTCCACTGAGACCCAAAAAACTATCTGGAAATATGCACACCATCCTCTGTTGCAGCCTCAAGTCTGCTCCCATGTGTGGCGCTACCTGAGGCAGGTGTATCATACAGCTGAGCGCTCTAACGCTTTACACTCATCCTGTGTCATGTGTGGCCATTATGGAACGCTGTTCCACCGCCTGGAGAAGTGCCCCACCTCTAAAGTGATATGGCGTGAAGTCCAACGTCTGCTAGGGCAGGATCAAACACATCCCTTTAGTCTGTCAAGAGATATGTTTGCTTCATCAATGGCCTCCCCCTCCCACCCTCCCTCCATGCTCTGAGGGTTGCAATCGCTATGTGGACTATCCACACAATTGTCTTGGATGCCATTGCTGGCTCCATCCCCACCCTCCCAGAAGCTGTCCACAGATTCCAGTCTCATTTGGTGGGCCACTTTCAAGTGTGGATGTTTGGATATCTCCCACCGCGTCGCCGACAGCTGGTCTCCTCCTGGTTCTCAGTCTTTTTCATCAAATCAGACCCCTTCCTCCACACATGCTCAATAGTGGCTACGGCCCCTTCACACGTTCCCTCCCCCTTCCCATAAGTGGCGTTCCCGCTGGCAACAAGAGATAGCATCGCTTCTCTGGGGTGCCTTCCCTGGTACTAAGTTTTGTCTCATCTGAGTTATACTCAGAAGTGTCCGTCCCATGGTTGGCCTTCCCCACAATAAATTTAAATTTAAAATCCTAATACTGATCTTTATTTAGTTTTGGGTGAGTAATTTGGTTGATAATTTGCTAATATTTGACAATTCTCACTCATTTTCCCAAATATATTAAACCTGTCAGACTCAATAGTTTTAGTTTTGATAATATTTGCAATTCTCACCCACTCACCCAAATAGATTAAACCTATCTGACTCAAAGGTTTCAGATGTCAGTCAGTCAGTCAGTCAGTATTTCAGTATGTCATCCAGTGAATGTGTTTTATTAAGTAGATAATAGTAAAATAGATCTATTATTGTGATTTTATGTTATAAGTGTATATTAGTTCTTGATATTATAAACATTTTATACAGATTTTAGTTTTATTAATATTTTCTTCATTAATTTGTTATAATATATTTTAAGATAATTATCAAGATATATATTTTTCTTTATTTTTTGATTTATTTTGTATTAAAATGTGGCATATTTATTTGAAAATGTATTTTATATTGTAAGTTCATTTTTATGTTTTTATTTTAAATATCAATATTTTTGCTGAATAAGTTTGTCATATTACAAGAAAATCATCTGAATAGAAGAAAAATCACATATTATAAGAAAAATAACATGATCATAAGTTATATGTGATTATAATATATATAAAACACAAATAAACTATAATAAAAATAAAGATACATAAATGCAAAATGTATGTTTAAGTTACATAATTTAATAAAATAAAAGATATATATTCTCTTTCATGTCTGGTAACACCTAAATGTTGTCATGTGCAAACCAAATGGTAGTTGCCATTGGCTTTATGTTGGTGTTACTGGACATGAAAGTGTAATTTGAAATAATAATACAGCTGTCCTTTAATATTTTAAAAATGCTTTATTTGTAATTTAAGATAGCTTTTATCTCAGCAAATTTCCAATAAACTATCTTTGGTGCAGTTTGACTCAATAATTTTATGTCTAAAATTCTGACTTTTGCATGTTTTATATAATGCTTAAATTAAACGCATATTACCTTTTAAAAAACTACTATAGGATGAAATGTAAATATAATTCCCTGTTAAAATTTATTATTGAATAAATTTCATCAAAAATAGAAATCTTTTATGCTGATATTTTATATACATGAGACTTAATTCTGACATTTTCAATTTATACACCAATGACTATTTCCTTATTCTTTACCATAGAGCTCATCAACTAGAAAAATTTTGTTTATCAATATGATAATCTATATAAATTAATTACTTATAAAATATAAAATTAAAATTTATATTTTTGCTAAACATTAAAAAGAGCCTTATATAACTTAAGATTTTTGAGCCATTTACCAATTAATAAAAAACCAATGTAAATACCTTTTTGATTTATCATTGCTTCATTATACTATATGAAGCGATATGCCCTTTTTATATATATTTAACATATGGACAATAGTATCCTTTGATTAGCCTTTTCTAACATGCAAAAAAACAATTTAAGCCTTCATAGATTAAGAGTATAAATTTCTAGTAATTTTGATTGTAGATCATTATTTAGAAATCACCAATCGGACTATTTATGGAAAGATATGATATTTATAATTAGATAGAGCTATTGACCCAAAATTTATAAGAAGTACTGTGCTAATTTTATATCTGTAATAATTAACCTAGAAAAGTACTTTTGAAATTTTTAATTTATCACTAAAATTATACTATTAAATTAAAAGTATTTTAAAATGTGCAGTTTTAATAAAATAAGAAAAAAAGCTTTTCTTTTAGCTTGACATCACTTTTGAGCAAATTTATTAAAAAGCATCCATTAAATTTTCCATCACCACCTTCACCATATCAGTTTTATTTTATGTCTGTGGATCTGCCACCTGCTGCCCCAGCGTGGGGCAGCAGCGCTCCACCTGCTAGCATTTTCCACCCTGCAGGCAAACGCATGCAAACTGGCTCATCCAGTCTGCCTAATGCATTAGGCCAATTTGTCCCTCCAAGGGACTTACCATTACACTTAGTGCGAGTCCACCCAACCTGCCCCCACCCACTTGCCCTACCCTGATCCAATATTCACTTTTGCCTCTGAGTCAAATATGGGCATCTCTTCCAGTACGCTGATAAAGTGATAATTGAGCTGGCAACATCCACATTTTCACCAGCGGGATTTATTGATTTCTGCCCTTATAAGGGCTATTTTGATATTGGTTTTCCCACTGAAGAGGACGCAGCTGCTGCAGCAACTATGCCCTTAATATATAAAAACACTCCTATTACCACAACCTGTACATGCTTCCCCAGTGACACCACAATGGTGGTGACCTTTGCAAACCTTCCTTTGCACCTTCCGCCCTAGACACTCTATGAAGAACTGATGATGGGGCTATCCAAATATGGTACAAACCACATCCTCCACTTCCTGTTCCCAAGTGGAGCTGAGCGGTTAGCAGCACCACAGGAAATGGCCACCATTACTCCCCACCAGCCAACCATAGCCCAGCACATCCCACCACATGCCCATATCCCATCTGCACCAGATCACTTCTTTTGGGCTCATGTTGACAATGGCCACACCGTTTGTCCCCTCTGCCATGAGTTGGATTATTCCAAAAAATGTAGCTACAATTTAAAACAAGTGGAATCCGCCAAGCCCACACATGAGGCCGCACAACCAGCATTTGAGTGGGGATTTTGGCTGCCCCCACCCCCTCCAGCTGAACGCTCAAAAATCAACAAAACCTTTGCAACCAAAGCCCAAGCCGCTTATTTTCTAACAATATACCCAATCAGGAGCAGGTTTGGACCCATATTCAGTTCAACCAATTTAATGCCCCAAATCTTATCCAACCAAAACCTCATTTCTCCAAATCAATCACGCTCAATCAAAAACCCTGGGACCTATTGGATGAAATAACTGAATCTGGGGAAATTGTACCACCTCCCAACTTTTCAATTAATTTAGAACCATATCTACCTTCAGATTTCAATGATCCATTCCTACCTAAGAAATATATCCCCAAACCCACCACTACCTCATTCTTGAGTGACCATCAACTTGACAAAGCTGCTGTGGCCTCTCTGATAGCCACCATCTCCGCAAAGCTGTGGCACAATCTGTCACTCAATTTAATGAGGGACTACATACAATCTTTTACCCTGCCAACTTCCCTGAGGTTGCAAAGGTGGAAATTGAACGATTAAGGGAAACTGCCACCTCTTGTGTCAAGCAAGTTGTTGCACTGGCAGAATTTTCCCCCACCATGCGCATCACCAGAGCCAATATAACTAAATTTTCCAAGCTTCCCAATGCATGCATATGAGCTGAACACCATGTTGCTGAATTCCTGGAGGCTGTACTCCAAGCCCAGCTTGTTAACAAAAAGCTTAACCCTTTTCCATTTTTCCTCAACCTGCATCCTGCGGATGCCCCAACCCCTTTGCTCTTAGCTTTAATCCATCTCTTCATTAGTGAAGAAGAAATCAATATTCTGTCTGATACCCCCTCCCCCTCCGCCATGGTGGGTTAAGCGGTTCACAACTGCTACACCTGGTTGGCTAGGTTTTCCTTTTGTTTTGGTGTTTCACCACTCATTTAGGGTGTTTGGCTTATGTTTTTTGTCATTATTTTTTATTGGTACTGTCCATCCCCTGGTTAGCTTACCTCAAATAAATTGAATAGAACAAGAAAAAAATAACATAAGAATTACAAAAAATACTGTACTAACTTTGTATCTGTAAAGGGGAGGATACTCCAGTGGTAGAATATGGGCTCACTACCACTGCCTCCCCAAGTTTGATCCCAATAGATGAACTTTGGGTAGGGATCATTATTACTGTGTTGGAATTGCACACCAATGCCCTAAACTGAGATAGATAATAGCAAAGGTGGTCCATGGAGTTCCTGGCCTTTCATATGCTGTACATGGAGGGTTTCCAGGTTTTATCCTCCCTTCCCATTTCTTCAATTTCCTTAATTGGTGCAGTATCATCCCCAGGTCAGCCCACCTCAAATAAAATTTAAATCAAATAAAATTTAAAATTTTGTATCTGTAATAATCAACCCAGAAAAGAAATTTTGACATTACTAATTTATCACTAAGATATAATTATATATAAAAGTATTTTATAATGTGCAGCTTTAGTATAATAAGATTTAAAATGACATAAGTATTAAAAAAAGTAAGTTATTAACAAAATTACTTGCTGAAGGTAGGTATAAACAAAAAATAGATAATAAAAACAAGTAGGCATACTTAACAGTTAATCGGATAAAAGATCTTCACAATATACTTCATTTACAATTATACTTTGGTTCTGCAAAGTATTACTGGTGTTAACTTTAGAAGTGTTGATTATTCTATACCTATCCAAGTTGACTTTTCTCAAAAGGATTTAGACTAATATGATAATTAGTTAAAGAAACACAATATCATTAAGTTTTTCATAATTTATTATTGATCCCCATACCTTATATCTTGCAGCACCCCACAATACTTTCAATCTAACATAAAAATTCCACAAACGATTCTAACCAAGGCAATCTTCTTATTAAACTTAACATCCTCATAATTCAAGTTTTTGCCTTTTTTTCAGAGTTACAGACTTTATATTTTTTGATACCTTTCTACCCCTTGTCTGCCATAATAGCCCATTGATCCTCTATACCTTCTTTATCTAATAGCTTTTTATAATAATCTAGACTCCTTAAAAAGATGTTAGAATTATATTTAGATCCAGGGAATGCATTATTTATATAGATGACCTGCCCAGAGCAAATATGCATAAATTTCCCTCTTAAAGCATTACTTTCCATTCTTCTTTAAAAAATACTTAGAGTCTCTGAAATTCCCAGCAAATCTAGACACCTCTTGTACTGAACAGTCAACTATTAATTTTACATCTGGAAAGGCATTGACAGGTATATCACTTTCCAAGGAAAAAGAGTCTATAAATGTTCCTTTTCAAAGTCACATGGAAAGAGTCTATCATCTTGTTGAGTCCGTGTACTGCATTAGTGGAAATTTTTAAAGTTTCTGTAAATTGACTTCCACTTTGATATGTCTTAAGATAACACAGGAAAAGAAAAAACAAGTCTTTATCAGATAATCTCTACTTGTGGTCTCTGTTGCTCCATAATCTAGTTATATTATTTAATATATTAAGAAACTCATTAAATAATTTGAATAGTAAAATTAGTCATTGCATGTAACTCTTTGGGAGACAGAAAACTCAGAACTACATCAACTTTCCATTGATCTACTTCATCTGTATTCATCTCTATATTTCAATCTTCACACTCTTCTAGCTGATTTTCGAATTCTCAAATTTTAGTAAGAAGATTTATTTTAGACATGTAGGGTATAATGTTTTTTGCCTTTATAATTTCAGAATCATGTCAAATATTTTGATTGTGAAATAATATTATAAATCACATATAATTTATAAGTCATTTATAATATTTATTTTTTTATAACTATTGATTTGTACATTTATTTCACATTTATGTATTTTTTTATTAAATTATAATTTATTTGTGTTTTATATATAATAATTGCAAGTTTCTTATATTATGTTACTTTCCCTATAAATGTGATTTATCTTATATTCGGACAATTTTCTTATAATATGACAACAAAATTTATTCAGCAAAGATACTATTATTTTAAAATAAAAACATAAAAATGCACTTTTTATAAAATAAAAATTTAAATTATGTCACATTTTATTAAAAAATCAAAAAATAACTCTAAAAGAAATACCTTAAAATAATACACAATATTATAATAACAAATTATAATGGAAATATTAACTAATGATAATATGTTTATATAATATTTATAATGTCAAAAATTTGATATTATACACTAATAACATAAAAATCACAGTAAATAGATTTATTCTATTATATTAATACATAAAAGCTTTATTTCCACAAACTTGATTAAGATAATTGGTCTATTGATGCCAAAAGTAATCTGAGGTCATAGTAGGATCTGTACATTGATTGGGGATAACTTTAATGTAGAGTAGAGCTATAGGGTTAGAAAATAGTGATTGGACTTCTAATGTTTATCTGAGTTCTAAATCAGACAAGTTAAAATGCAACATAAAGAGTATAATATATCAACAAAGCATGGTGTGTGGTAAAATCTATTTAGCTTATGATAATCTATCTGATAAGATTTGCAATATAGTTATGTGTGTCTACAATTTTGATATAATAGGGTTCAGTATATTAGTCAAAGTTCCAGATAAAAATGATGCTTTAAATGAGGAGGTTGGTGTTAATACAGGCGTGGCTTCACCCTGATGAATCTCAAAAAATTTTATCTCAAGCCTTAATCAAAGATTTTTCCCAAACAAGTTTTTCAGCTGGTCTTGAAAGTTCTTGTGATGGTCAAGGCTACGCCAGACTGCCACATAGCCTTATTCTTCCCTATGGTGGAGATTGAGGCTAATAATAATAACATAGGTTATGAGGGCAATGACACTCAAAAATGGCATTCTGGAAAATAAGATGCCAATAGATTAAAAGAACTTAAGAGTTGAGGAAGCAAGCCCCAACAGAATTGGTGATTGGACCAATCAGAGGATGTCAACCTGAATTCTGATAAGTGAGCAAGTGTCAAGGGCTAAGACAAAAGGTGGCTCAGCAAATCAGAGCCCACCGACCTGAATTCCATAGAACAGGAAAATGTTGAGAGCCATGGCAAATGGCAGCTCAGAGAATCAAAGGCTGTCAATGATGACAATATGGGTTAAAAATGATTGCTCCATTTCAACTTGGATTTTGTATTCTAAATCACAAGCTACTTTGACTGGGGGATTACCAGTTGAGATCAGCTCAGCACCAGGGTTTTTCCCTCCATGAGCCATAATTTAAGCTCAAAATGCCTAAATTATGATCTGGGGAGGGCTCCCTAAAAGGCGACCTTAAAAAAGTCAAGCCTGCGCCATTTATGACCACAGTTTGGAATTTTGAAGTTTCCACAGCTGTGTAAATCCCATGCCTTACCTGGATTTACGCAGTGCAACAAGATTTTGTCACATGAACAAAATCTTAAGCTTTCAGAGCATTTTCCCTCCCTTGTTGCTCTGTCTTTTCTTGTCACACTCATGATGCCAGCAAAATGCTGGGAATCACCTCCCTCATCCTTCATTATATCAAATAAAAAAATATTTTGGGATTTGCCAACTCACTTTTCTGTTGTTCTTTTGCCGCATTTGAGATTTACCTAGGTTTTGAAGGTGACAGGTTGGTAGTATCCAGATCTAACGGCTTAACTCAGTAGTAAAACTTGGTGTTGGACTTATTTCAGCGTCAATTAATAGCATTGAATGTAAGGCATCAGGTTAGCAGCATTTAAGTGGTTCTGTTTGTTACATGTTTCAAACTAACCCTTTTTTTCTCATATCTGATCTCTACTTGCCTGACCTCATTGTCACCTTGGATCCTGGTTTTAGTAACCAGCACCAGAGGGAGACAGTGAATTATGGCCAACCCTAGAACCAAGTTGATGGTGGGCATTTATTCAGATGAGGCCTCTTCCTTAAAAGAGATCAGAGAGGACTGAGGGAACATGGCCCACCAGGTTTCTCGCTATTGGTCAGTCCACTTTGTGTGGGGGTAGCCACCTGGCCACGCCAGGCTATGAACCCTCTTTTTGGAGTGCATCACAGCCAAGTATCAGGTGTGCTGATTCCACCAGCCCAGTCCCAACTCGCTCCAATCAGGCTTCCCTCACAATGATGGATCTGAAATTTATTCCAGATAAATTTATTGGGGCTCAAGGTGCTATCCACAAAAAGCCCTTGTGGCTGTGGCCTTCTGCTTGGGAGCTCCCTTTTTGGGGGCTTTCCTTTAGTGAGGGGTGGTATGAAGATACAAGTTAAACTGATTGTCCCATTTTAAATTGAACTTTAGATTTCAAATCCTGAGTCAAAAAGCTTTAAAGGTTCCCAGCTGAAGTCAGCTCAGCACCAGGGTTGTGCCCTTGATAAGCCATTCTAGGCTCAAAAGAGCCTAAATTATGGCCTGAGGAGGGCTCCCCATCGGGTGACCTTAAAAAGGTCAAGCCCACACCATTCAGATCTCAGTTTTTAATTTTAGTCTTTTCAAAGCTGTGTAGGCCCCATGCCTCACCTAGATTTCTGTGGCGTGATAAGGTTTTGTCACATAAACAAAACCTTGAGCTTTCAGGGCATTGGCCCTCCATGATTACTCTGTCTTTTTTTTGTCATGCTCATGTGCCAGCAAAATGTCAGAAATCACCTTGCTCGCCCTTTTACTACATTAAAGAATTAAAAAGGCTACTTTGGGGTTTGTAATCTTGTTTGCCTGTCATTTTTTGCCATATTTGAGATTTTCCTAAATTTTGGAATTTAGGATGTGTTGGAATTATCCAGCTTTAACAGCTTACCTCACTGGTCCATATTGGCATTGGACTTATTTGGCATAAATTAACGGCACTACATGTAAGGCATCTGGCAAAAAAAATCTGGGCAGTTCCATTCATTACATCTACCTAAATTATACCACAAGAGGTAATAAGAGTAGAGTAAAATGGCGGCTCAATGAATAAAAGACACTGAACAAAAAAATTAATTTAGAAGTTTGCAATAAGGATGGAACAAAGTTGATGAAATTTGAGAATAACTCAATTTTTAAACAAAAGTAAAGAAGTTTCTATAACATCCAGGGTACTTGATGGATGGTTTATAATGGGCCCTGATGAGAACATTGGAGGCCAAGGTTCTTGATACAAGCCCATGGATAGCATGCTACCCATGGACTCCACAGGAACAAGCTTCTTTCACTTTCCCCATTCTTTAGTGTCATGGAAGAGGGTGCAATTGGGGTACTAAGTCATTACTCAATTAATGAAATTAGTACAATTAACCCCAAAGCTGGAGGAGGTACTGGCGACCAGTCCATCACAGATTTTAAAGATAAAGGCCCTTTTATAGGCAAGGGTAAGTGAAGAAATTTTTGGTCATCTCAGGATGACGTCATGAGCAAGAATTTTCCACAAGAATAAAGTGACGTCATGCTAGATAATTTTTGCTCTGCCAAGTAGGAAGATTTAATATATGAGGAAGACGTTGCCACCAAAGTTTCCTATTAAAATTGACCCTCTTTTATACCTTTGGGGTCCAGAATAATATCATTCCGCCAGCGATGAAATGATGAGTGAACAAAATTATGCTGATGTAAGCATTTGAGGTTTTAAAAGTGAATAATATTAAATCTAACATTTATCCAAATTTTCTGAGTGACTCAAAGCCATGATGCGAGGCGCTTCATAGGAATGCCATCATTCAAACCTGAAGTTGATACAAGGATTTCCAAATCAGGTGTACAATAAATATCAGAAGAGAGTAGAATGGTCCAAAACTGAGATGTGGATCTAGTACAAAGGCCCCTGAACATCCAGGTTCAGAGGTAGCCACTTTAAGATGGATCTTATGGATACAGAAATTATCTCAAATGGATGAAGTTATAAAGCAGCAGTTAGAAGACGTCTGACTAAAAGATATTGATAATTTTTATAATGAAGCCCCAAGTCCCAATAATAATTCAATATCTCATCTACTTTTATATCATGAATGTCACAGTTGGAAAATCTCCAGTTTCTAACTGCCAATAAAGATATAAATAATTCTTCAGTGCACGGAAAAGCAAATGAAGAAGCATAACTGAGTAGGGAGAGGTTTGGGGTACCAACAGCGCCAAACATTCACCTACTGATGGTTGGTTATGCCAAGTCCTCTGGGGGAGTTGGTCCAAAACTAACCTACTCAAAAAGCTCCTCAACGGGGAAAAAGACCAACAGGTAAGTGAGTTATGCAAACCCAAAACAATCTTTATTTTATTCAGAATAATAAAAACAACCCGCTTAACAGAGCTCATCTGGGGAGCAACTGACAATGCTCCCCGGGAAGGGAATGCTAGGGTAAGAGTTTCAAAGTGAACTATGGAATGGGCAGGCACACCTTTTAAAGGCTGCCCTTTGGGGGCCTCACCCAAATCATTTATTAGGCTTGCACAAGTCTAATCTACAACTTGGGTGAGGCACAACCCAGCGCCCAAAACAACCAAACCAAAAGTATTTTTTTAAAACAAATTGGCTCAGATTTGGAAAATCTGAATCTGAGCCAATATGCAATGACTGAGATGAACTTGATTGTTACATCACCCCCTTCTAGAGAAGGGCCCCTCCACAAAGAGGGGCCCCACAGCGGAAGGCCACCACAATGAGGGCTTCCTGGGGCGAGTTGCCTTGAGCCCCAGGAAAATTAGCCCAGATAAACTCTGGGCCCCTCAAGGGAAAAAAACAAATGCAAGGGTGAATCAGGACTGGGCTTCCAGAATCAGCCCACCCAGCCTGAGGACGCACGCCCAGCATGTGTACTGTGTTGAGCATCCCTCCCAGGCTCCTGTCAGTGATGGTCTTCCCATCCTGACCAGGAAGGCACTTTCTCCAACAGAAGTGAGAGAGGGGTGCTCAGTACAGCGCAGCTGGGCATCCAACCCCTTTCTGGGTGGACCATCTGCAGGTGAGGGAGCCCTGCTGGGACAGGTCCTCTCAGGGCCACTGAGTCCCTGATGAGTAGGAGGTCCACATGGAAATTAACAGATGCTCACTTTAAGTCCAGGGTTGGCCATCAGTCACCAGCTCCCACCAGTGATGGTTCCTTGACAACTGAGACCAAGTGACCACTGAGGTCAGCCAATCTAGGGATCAGCAGCATGCAGCGCACAATGAATTTGGAATAATGTCACAGTCAGAAAATCCCCAGTTTCCAACCAACAGTAAATAGCTAATTCTTCTGTGCACTGACAAGCAACTGAAGCAGCTTAACCAAGTAGGGAGATGTTTTGGGCACTGACAGCGCCAAACATATACCTATAATTGGTTGGGTATGCCAAGTCCTCTGGGGGAGTTGGTCCAAAACCAACCTACTCAAAAAGCTCCTCAACGTGAAAAAAGACCAACAGGTAAGCAAGGTATACAAACCCCAAAACAACCTTTATTTTATTCAGGATAATAAAAACGACCTGCTGACCAGAGCTCATCTGGGGAACAACTGACAATGCTCCACAGGAAGGTAATGCTAGGGTAAGAATTCTGAAGTGAACTTCAGAATGGGCAGGCGCGCCTTATAAAGGCTGCTCTTTGGGGGCCTCGCCCAAATCATTGATTAGGCTTGCACAAGCCTAATTTACAACTTGTGTGTGGCACAACCCAGCGCCCAAAACGACCAAACCAAAAGTAATTTATTAAAATGAATCGGCTCAGATTTGTAAAATCTGAATCTGAGCCAATATGCAAAGATTGAGATGAACACAATTGTTACAATGAATTTCCCTTGAAGTATAAAATACTCCACGTTTTATCTTAATCAAACCTTTTCTGTAATATATGAAGTTTATTCTTTTGTTTGTACTCTTACTGTATAAAGTGTAAAAATCTCCAATAACCTACCTGGCATTGATAAATTTGAAAGTAGACACTCTCTGTTAAGGATACCTTGGTATTGGTAACGCAAAGAAAGAAGTTGGAAAGGTCCCATTAAGTCTTGAGGGCCAACATATGTCAAGGATGTCCAAAAATGTCAAGAAGTTCGTCATGGGTGAGAAATGTTTATAGAAGCAATCAATGCTGTAAGAGGTAGCATCAAAGGAGGATTTTCTTAGCAAGAGAGATTGTAATGTTAGAAGGTTGTCTGGTGCCTAATCTGTGTGGAGTAGACACCATGAGCAGTGTTCAGCCTCTAAAGTTAAACGAGATGAGGTCAGTGAGCTAACCATTTGTATAGATATAAATCATAAAAGTTACTTTAAGAAACTTTACCTTATATTATATAAAACATAAACCTCAAAATTTGGAAATAATTTAATGTCATTAAATTTTTAATTGTGATTTTGGAAGGTACTCTGGATTTTGAATGGATAATGGACTATTCTTTGGACTTTGATAAGGCTGCTGACTCTCTGTGCGGTCTCTTTGGCTGACAGACAATTCTCCTTAGCATCAGCATCATTCTTACCATCTTTCAGGGATAAATAAGCAATTTTTCTTTAAAGATAAAGGTCTAAGGATCTGACCACTGCTGCACTCTGCTGTTTGTGAACCCATAATTGGGCTTTTTTCATGAGAGCAGCAAGTAAAGTTTATACTGACATGTCAGTCTAAATGCAAAAACATCCAAAAGACAAGCCCAAATGCCATGGGCACTGCTTCTCAAACGACGTGAGAATGGACTTTAAGAGAACTAACCAACGAGTGACAATATGCCATAATAAGAAATAAAAACTGGGCAACAAATCATGTTGTCATGGCCCCAGGGCCCGCGGGTTTGGGTTCTGGGAAAAGTGGTATTGGATTGGGTGGTTTGAATTTCGTCATATTTTGTAAGAACTTGATTTACAAGAATTTTATTGAAGTATAAATTAAAAAATTGACTGTCAATTTTCTCAGTGTGTTACAACTGCTTAAATAGATGATCAATTTGGGGAATAGCTTAGGAAATTGCGGGATTGGGGACCTTGAGATTCAGCCTAACCTGGCAAACTTTAATCTAGAGGGGGAAAACAAACGTAATTAGAACTGACTTTGAATTATTGGTGGCGGGCCAAGTAGCTGTCATTTTGTCCACAGATGCCCAAATTGCCAATTTTCTTTGGCTTTGACAACTGAAGTAATGTCATCTTGCAGAAGAGCTCTGGGAACCTACTCAAAGCCACCCTACATAGGGGCGGTCCCATGAGGCTAGGAAAGGGTTTAGGACGGCCAAGCCCACCCACACCTGGTCGCTCAGTCTCTGTTTGGCCAAGCGAGGAATCTCAGACGTGGATTTGAAGCTTCCAGTGGGGTCTTCAAACTAGCGCCAGCATTTCTAATGACCCAATGCCATTGGCGATCTTTTCCAAAGATTTGACACTGAACTCTTTATTTGCTGAAAGTCTGCGCCCATTGGGCTTTGTTACTGACTGTTTGGGGCTATCTGGCTTTGATGCTAAAGACTTGTGGCCATCAACTGCATTTGAACCTTTTGTCCCATAAGAATGACAACTCCCCAATAGCTTCTCACAATATTACCTTGATTTGTGAAATCAATTGATTTTAAGTTAATACTGTAATGGGTGGCGGTTCTTAAAGGTAAGCGGTGGCCCACCTTTCATCAACACATGAGCAAGGTCACCCTAGGAGATGAGTGGTGCCTCCGTCCTTCTTGGCCCCTTCTTGGATGAAAAAGGGAACATCCCTGTTATAGTTTGGTGATATAGGTAATATACGCCAAAAGGGTTGCCAGGGTTATTCCCACTGAGCAACAGATGGATGATGTGGGGATCATCATCTTTGAGATAACTGTAATAAACTTAATAAAATATGAAGCAATAGCTACAATGACACCACTTTTATTTATTATAAGATATATAGAGGAACCCTTATGTTCTTCTCACTTCTCTCTATTAACAATCCTCCTCTTTCAATCATCTCACTTGCTTATATATCAGTGACTTTGGTTGATACCGCGCTTTTGGCTTAGGTTATTTTGTTCCTCCATATTCTCGTTGTCTCCAGAACAGTATACTATTCTTGAATTCCATATTGCCTTAGTTTGAGGCAATCTACTATATATCATCGTATGTTGATATTACTTTATTGCTTTACTTAGAGGTGATCCAATAATTATCCTTCCAGACACAATATCGCCTCATCCCAAGGCATTTGATTAATTGTACACTAGCAATCATGGTCAGCGTTTTTAGCCAATCCCTCATAGCTAATCAGGGCTTATTGTCCAGTCATATCAGAATCTTGACACTCTTAATCCAAACAGATATGGTGCACCACTAGACTTATATTACCCTTCCCTTTTGCCAAAAAAGGGGTGCCACCACTGGGAAATTGAGAGAGGGCCATGTTCTTATGGGCCTTAGGAAAATTTAATCTTTGATAGTATAGTAATTTTGGGGGTAGGATGGGGAGCATCTGGGTGGGTGGCATGGAAAGCCTCAACAAGCTCAGAGCAGTTGGTACAGTCTCCTGCACTCCCCCAGCTGTTCTTGTAGGCTGGAAAGCTTTTCCACGTTACTATCTGTTGGATTAACTGGCGTGATTTGTGGGAGGCCAGGATGCCCTCAACCTCAGCTTCCTCTGAGCCCTCAATTACAATGGGCATTGGATCCACTGGAATTGCCCTTTGAATGGGGGCAGCTGAGAAACATGGAAGACTGGATGTTGCTTCCAGTGAGGTGGCAATTTCAAATGGAAGGCACCATTTTACAAGTCTTCTTCCATTAGATGGGGGCTGAGAGCTTACTTGCGAAATTACTTGATGGCACCTGATTCCTCAAATAGCACACGTTGAGCATTATGTGTAAACCCACCTCTATCTTGTGCGCTAGGAACCACTTTCAATTTGCAAACCGTTTGTAATCACTTATGGCATTGAATAAATGCTCCCAAACCAGGGACTGAGTGGCCCAAATGTGCTGAGTGTGACCATCTGCAGCTGAGACCTCCAAGAGAAGGCATAACCAACTAAAAAGGAAGTATTATAGCCCAAGGTTGCTTCATATGGAGAGAGGCCCGTGGATGCATGTGTTCTATTATTGTACATAAAATGAGCGAGAGGAAGGTTGTCCGTCCTGATATCCTGAGCGGCAGAAGCAAAGCATTACAGATACAGCTCCAGGATCTGATTGCCTAATTTGGTTTTACCATCCAACTGTGGATGGTATGCAGTGGAGTGGCAGGGCGTAAACTTCAACATTGCCAAGAGCTCATTCCAAAACTGCACCACAAATTGGTGCCTGAGGTCACTGACAATTTCCTGCAGGAGTCCAAACATTGAAAACACATGACACATAAGTAGGCGGGCAATCTCTTCAGAAATATTGGAGGAGGAGCATGGGATAAACAAGGAGAATTTTGTAAAGCGGTCTACCACCACCATATCCGCTTTAAACCACTGGGAGCTGGGTAGCTCAACAATGAAGTCCACGGACACCAATGTCCACGGACCTCTTCCTGCTTCAAGGGGTGCAAGAGTCTATTTATTTCTGGCCAGTCTGATTTGGCCCACATGAAAGTCACGCAATCTGCCATCCAGGATGGAATATCCTTCAATAAGCATGGACAATTATAGGATGCTTAACCAAATCAATGAACTTCTTGTTCCCTGGGTGACTGCCTGCAGGGTGATCATGATGTGCTTGAATGACTTCAGCTCAAAGAGAGGAGGGAATACACCCACAACCTAAACTGGATGATCCCCTTGGCCAAAGATTATAATGAATGCTTGGAAGCTGGGATGGACAACTTCTCCATAAGTTCTACCCCTCTGCACATGCCAACTGTTAGCTAAAACCATGATACCAAAGGCGCATTTAAAGCTAAATCTGCTGCCAAAACTGTGGTAGCGCAATGGTCAGGATTTGAGTGGGGGCTGATTATGACAATATCTGTCCCATCATAGTCAGTTGGGCAAAGTGCAGGGTTGCTTTTTATGGAATCTGAAAGAAGTTTTAATGCACCCTTCACAAACTCATATCTAAAATTGAAGCTGCACAAGTCTTAGTAGGTGTGGGCCTGCCAATGTGCCAGCTTCTGTGGCTTATGAGTAAAGAAGAGCTTGGTGGTTAGTTCACACAGTCAACTCATGCTGAGCACCCTGTAAGAGATATCTTCATTGGGTTAAAGCCCACGCCACATCTTCCAACTCCTTGTCATAGATGGTTCAAGGTTGCAGTGGACAAAAACTTGTAAATAAGTAAGTAACCGTGTGTTCCAACCCATTGTACTATTATATCAAGACAGACCCTACTACGTCAGAAGATGCATTGCACATTACAATATAGGGCTTGGCGTGATCCTCATGCTTAAGGATAGGAGGAGACGAAAACATCTCCTTAATTAAATCAAATGGCTGTTGGCACCTGGGCGTTCAGAAAAATGGAACGTTTTTGCCCATAAGAAGGCGGAGATGAGCAGCCAGTTGTGAGAATGCGAGGAGAATTTTTCAGAAAGATAATGGTACTCAAGAAGCTTCTCAATTGCTTCTGAGTCGTGGGGGTTGGCCACTCACAGATGGCATCCAGTTTGTAAGGCAGGATGGTATACCCATCTTTCAAGACAAGATTACCCATGAAGGTGACTTCTTCAATAGAACTCTCATTTTAACGGCTTGACAAACAAGCCAGTCTTAGCAAGACAGCCACTAACGCCTCCAGATTCTTTGCATGTTGTTTGGGTGAAGAAAATGTACCAAGATGTCATCAATATATGCAACCTCACAGGAAAATCTGAGATCCCCTAGCATGCTATTGATCATTTTTTGGAACGTTACAGGCGCGTTATTCAGCCCAAAGGGCATAATTTGAAATTGAAATATGCCTTGTCTTGTCTAGATAGCAGTAAACCATTTTTTTACCTTCCATGACCCAAATTTAATTAGAGGCATTAACTAGATTGAGCTTTGAAAACACATGCGACTTGGAAATCGCTTTCCCAATTGTCTGTTCTAAAGGCAAAGGGTAGGGCTTGTGGAATATAATCTTATTAAGGTGACCATAATTTACGCAGGGACAAAGGGAACCATCCGCCTTCTTGGCAAAGACAATGGGAGAGGCAACCAGGGATGACTATTTGAACAACCATCTCTTCTTGAGCATGTCATCCAAACAGACATTGAGGGCAATCTTCTCCTCCGCTGTATTTGGGTACAGTGGGAAGTTTATGTTCACCACCTGCACCATAGCCTTAAACTTCATATTATATTCCGTATGTGTGTAAGGAAGCTTTTTGGAATAAAAAAATACTCTGATAACCCATCACCGCAATGGGGAAATTTGGCGAAAGACCTACAGGAGTACATGGGTTGTTCCAAACCACACATTTGAGCCTTGGCAAGGGCATTCAATAAGTGAAACTAACTCTCCACCTGACCTTTGGAAAATGACAGCGTGTTAGATTCCAAGTGGATTCTCACATGCTGCCTACGCCACCAGCCCACACCCGAAAATCACTGGGAACATGATGTTAGGCATCACCAAGAAGTGATCACAAAAACTAAATCGGTGAAATGAGAAAGGTACTGGGTGCTATACTTTATAGGATGTTTGAGAGGCCAATGAGGTGACCAACACTACTGGCACTAAGTTCAAGTCAAGATTCAGCTTCTGGGCCAACTCAAAACTCATGAAGTTGCCCGCTGCTCAAGTGTCAACCAATGCCTTCAAGGACACCTGGTGTGCCACAATACTGATTTTCATTGGTAATAGAAATTAAGAATAATTTTATTTATTGGAAGATGATGTCAGTTTTGCTGACAGCAAAGAGATTGCAAAGATAGGTGAGCTGGAGCACACCAACTTAGGCGCGGGGTGTGTCAGGATCAGTAATCAATATGAAGACTGTTTTAACGTTGGGAACAGTGCCTGAAACCAAAGCAAAACCAATCATGAAGTTCCCTTTTTGAGGGCGAACTTAGGGGAGATTAAAGGGTAATGGAACACTTTGACCATGAAGGAATTTTTCCAAAGCCATCTGGGAGTTGCTTAAAAGATTGGCGATCCATCAGCCAAACAATAGATGGCAGGGTACCAACTGAACGTCCATATTAAAAATAGTAACCACTGCACCACCCATCTCAATAAGGAGGGCGGAAATGGGCAGAAACAATGGGTGGTCAATTATGCAATGAGAGAGACAAGTAAGGTTTAGAATGACCTGCCAGTCTGGATTCAAAAACATCCAAAAGACAAGCCCAAATGCCATGAGTGCTGCTTCTCAAATGACATGAGAATGACTGCAAAAGAATTAACCAACGAACGACAATATTCCATAATAAGAAATAAAAACTGGGCAACAAACCATGTTTTCATGGCCCAGGGCTCACAGGTCTGTGTTCTGGGAAAAGTGGTATTGGGTTGGGTTTGAATTTCGTTATTTATAAAATAGAACTTAGAATACAGGAATTTTATTGAAGTTAAAATTAGAAAATTGACCGCTAATTTTCTCAGTGTTTTACAACTACTTAAATAGATGATCCTTTTGGGGGATAGCTTAGGAAAGTGCAGGATTGGGGACATCAAGATTTGGCCTTATCTGGCAAACTTCAGAGAGAGGTGAAATGACTTAATTAGCTCTGACTTTGAATGTATTAGTGGTAGGCTGAGTCACTGTTGGGTGGCCAAGATGCCAAAATTGCCAACTCTCCTTGGTTTTATGACTGGAGTAGTGATGTCTCGCCCAACGGGATGCAGGAACCTCCCAAGGCCACCCCACATAGGGGAAGTCCCATGAGGTCAGGAATGAGTTTGGGATGGCCAACCTTCCCGCACCTGGTTGCTCCAGCGTCCATTTGGCCAAGTGAGGAATGTCAGACATGGATTTTAAAGCTTCCGGTGGGAGTTTCAAACTAGACCCAGCATTTCTTAATGACCCAATGCCATCAGTAAGCTTTGCCAAAGATTTGACACTAAACGCTTTATTTGCCAAAGGTATGCACCCGTCAGGCTTTGTTGCTCACTGTTTGGGGCTATTTGGTTTTATGCCAAAGGCTTGTGGCCATCAACTTCATTTGAACCTTTTGTCCCATATAAATGATGGCTCCTCAATAGCTTGGCACAAAAGCTCCTTGATTTCCAGAATCAATTCATTTAAAGTTAATACTGGAATGGCTGGCGGGGTCCTTAAAGGTAAGCGGTGGCTCACCTTTCATCAACCACATGAGCAAGGTCGCCTTGGGAGATGAGGGGGGTCGCCAGCCTTCTTGGCCCCTCCTTGTATGGAAAAGGGAACACCCCCAATCCAAACGGAGGTGGAACTCCCCTGGACTTACAGCCTTCCTACCTAACTGTTTGTAGCAATTTGAAAAATTCTGTTCATCACACTAGATAAAGTTTATTTAACCTCATATCCCTTTTCTGGTATGGTATAAAGAAGCCCTATGAAAGAGCCAAACCTCCTGGTATGAGAATACTTCCACTCTCCTGATGGTCATATCTACCCTGTTCTTTTTTGAGAAGCCACTCATCTCTTTCCATCCTTAGGGAGCCCCACTTCTCACGTCCAACGCTTTGACACCACGTACAAGTTCAGAAATTCATCAACCTGGAAGATCTGAGTGTGATGCAAAGAATATTCTCCTGCATTAAGTTGCAAACCCCTATTCTTACCTTCCTGGGAAGCATGGATACATCCCTCCCTATCATTCAGGTGATATCAGGCCTCCTAAAGAACCTGTCAGTTTGGCTCACCAACTTCGTGGAAACTCAGCCAGCTCTTTTGACCTCCCTGGAGAAATGCCTCCAACTCATAGAAAGAGCTGCCACCCCAACAATTCGCAGGATGTTACCTGATTAGCGCTCCTGGCCCTCAGTCAAGGAAGAATGACATTCATGGAATTCGCTCAGCAGTTCCAGCCCCTAGTTAAAGCGGTGAAAATGACCCCCTCCCAGCTCACAAAGTGTTCTGACAGAACCTACATCCTGAGGTTCTCACTGCTATATCTACCACCCACATGGGAGTGACAGTTGAAAAATTTACATTTTTCAAATAGTTCAGAACACCACTGATGTGCCAGGATGTATAGTATGAAGACCAATTACCCCTATGCACAGCAGCACTAGCAGGCTCACCTTCCCTTAATGTAAGTTTGTGAGCAGCGCAACCTTCAATTGTGAGCTTTCTCTAAAGCAACTTCACTAAAAATCAACAACACTATAATTAGCACCCAGAGCTGGCACTCTCAACCCATCTGGCCACCATGAACTGAGTGCACTAACACTCATCTGGTCAACCTGAGTGCTCCAACATCCATCTGGTTACGTCGGCCTGGAAGCCCAGCATCTGTCCTAATTGATCCCAAGTCCATCTGGGATCAGCTCTCATCCAGTACCTCATTCACTAGCAGGTCTGCACCAAATGAGGGCTCAAGTTATATCAGTACTCTCACAGAGTTTTAATCATCAGAAAGGCGTACATGTGGCTTGGCAGGCCACTAAAGCAAATGATATCACCCAGGGATGCCTACACCCTGAGGACCTTCCCAAAATAAAAAAAACTAATTAGGGTTTAAACAACCTAGTCAAGAAGATAAGATATAGTCAAAGAGGTTCTTTCTATTAAAAAATAACTAACAGTATTTATAAGATTGTCAGGTAAAATTAAAGGTTTCAATCTGAACAAACTCATAAAATATAAGAAAGCATTTTATATAGGGAACCGCAATAATGCTTGCTCCAGTGACACAACGGTGAATGGATGCAGCAATGCATCATTGATTCCATAGGTTTGATATATATGTGAGATTTTTTGGCTGTATTACAATTATATATACCTTTTTTACTTCAATTTCACCATTTTGCATTTTTTAAATTTATTGCGGGGAAGGCCGACTATGGGATGGACACTTCCGAATATGACTCAGATGAGACAAAACTTAGTACCAGGGGAGGCACCACAGAGAAGCGATGCTATCTCTTGTTGCCAGCGGGAACGCCACTTATGGGGAGGGGAGGGAACGTGTGAAGGGGTCATAGCCACAACTGAACACGTGTGGAGGAAGGGGTCTGATTTGATGAACCAGACTGGGAACCAGGAGGAGACCAGCTGTCAGCAACAAGGTGGGAGATATCCAAACATCCACGCTTGAAAGTGATCCACCAAATGAGACCGGAATATGTGGACAGCTTCTGGGAGGGTGGGGATGGAGCCTGCGATGGCATCCAAGACAATAGTTTGGATGGTCCACATGGGAATTGCGACCACCAGAGCACAGAGGGAGGGTGGAAGGGGGAGGCCATTGATGAAGCAAACATATCTATTGACAGACTGAAGGGATGTGTTTGATTCTGGCCTAGCAGACGTTGGACTTCGCGCCATATTACTTTAGAGGTGGGGCACTTCTCCAGGCGGTGAAACAGCGTTCCATACTGGCCACACATGACACAGGATGAGTGTAAAGCATTAGAGCGCTCAGCTGTATGATACACCCGCCTCAGGCAGCGCCACACATGGGAGCGGACTTGAGGCTGCAACAGAGGATGGTGTGCATATTTCCAGATAGTCTTTTGGGTCTCAGTGGAATAAGGGATGTCCATCATGTCCAGGTAGTCCACCCTAGATAGGACTTGGGGTTGAATGGGGATCACGCCATCATGGATAGGTAGCCCCTGTACCTCTTGTGTGAACTGAGGAGAGGGGCGGCCTCTTTGGGTTGTATGTCCACTAATACAAATTCTCCACTCTGCGCTTCGCATGGAGAGTAGGATTCGTTTGTAGTGGGTTTTGGTCCCGTGAGGACCTGTGGCCGATGTGTGTGATGCGAGGTATTTCATCAGGGAGTAGGGGTTTGATGGGTTGTTGAGGCCCAAGGCTCGGGAGAAGTTAGAGTGGGCCGCGCGGGACCAGTGTTGGGATGGGAGTGTAGGAGCAGTGACGGCCGCAATCCAGGTGCCCAGGATCTTGGCGGCATGGGCTTTGAAGTCAAGTAGGCCCATGCCACCATGATGATGAGGTCCAAACATGACCTCTAGCCGTACTGGTGGAGGGCGGCCTGACCAAAGCCAACCTTGTAGCAAAGCATACAGGGATTTGAAGAAGCTTGTGGAGAAGGGGATGGCGTGGACTCCGAACCAGACTTTGGATAGGAGCATAGAGTTGGCAAGAACAACCCTGCCAGTGAGGGTAGTAGGGTGGGCTCTGAGAGAGGCGATTCTCTTCATCACGTTGTCCAGTATATGGCACTCCATTACTGCTGACGTGTATCCACCTGCCTCCATCCACACGCCCAGATGGCGTACCAGTCCTATGGTAGGTCGTGGCACAAAGGGGAGCACCAGTGGAGCGGTGTGTTTTGAGTTAGTAAGGCGTGGACGTGGGCGAGCAGATGGGCCAGGTTGGGAACTACTTGCTGGGGCCCAGAAGTTCTGAAACTGACCAAGGAGGATGATTTCGGTTTTGGAAGCGTTCAGTGCCGCGTTGCTTACCTGGGTTATTCCTGGATGAGGGCTTCAAGCGCGCATGCATCTTTATTATTAGACACCCCCACCACGCAATCATCTGCAAATGCCATCATCTTGACTGGGGTTTGGCCTGGCACATGGACCCCAGTGAGGTGGGCATTCACATTTCGCAGTAGTGGGTCAAGGGTGAAGTTGTATAAGAGTGGGCTGAGGGGGTCCCCTTGTCTCAGGCCCCTTTGAGGACGGACTACTTCCGTTAGGAAACCTGGGCCGCGCACTGCCATTGTTGCAGATTCCGTGAGCAGCATCACCCAGTTAATGAAGCGGGGAGGTAGGCGGAATTGATGGAGGCAGGCCCTTAGGTATTCCCAGTTTACTCTATCATAGGCCTTTTGTTGGTCCAAGAATACAAGTGCCCCAGAGGCTGTGGACTGACACACATTAGCCACAGAGTGCACGTTATCCCAAATCGAACTTCTGGGGATGAAACCAAATTGTTCTTGGGAGATGGTGGCAGATGCTACAGTCCCTAAACGGTTAGCCATGATTTTGGTTAAAATTTTGGTGTCTGTGTTTGTTAGAGAAATGGGGCGCCAGTTGGCTAAGTCTAGCCTATCCCCTTTCTTGAAAAGTGTGACCGTAAAGGCCTCATGTCCTCCTGGTAAGAGGCGCTTATCCAACATGCTTTGGTTGAGTGAGGCTAGCAGCAAGGGGATATATATTTAAAATATTTTTTGTAGAACTAATATGGAATGCCATCTGGGCCTGGGCATTTTTGGTTAAGCGCACCATGAATGGCTGTCCATAATTTGTTTGGAGTAATTAAATTCATAATTCTGGGTATCAGAAAATGGTGCAGATATGAGCTCAGTCAAGAAATTCCGCCATTTTGGCCGGCTGAATTGGTTCAGCTCAGTATAACTTGGAGTAATATCTTTGCATTTTGATTGCCACTTCAGCCAGTGTGTCCATAATAGAATTATCTGATCTTTGCACCTGTGTGCAGGCCACACTCTGGCGTGGTGCGAAATTTTTTTTAAAGAAGTATGTGGTGCACTTGTCGCCTTTAGTGATGCGTGTGGCCCTGTATTGGACACAAACCTGATGTTTGTGTTGCCTTTCGAGTGCATTGAGGTGGGCAGCTGCCTCGCCCACTTCTGGCCCCATGCAGGGCTATATCCTGTGGCTAGAATGTTGGACTCCAAGTGGGCCAATTCCACCAGTGTGCACGAGATAACTGCCAATGTGGCTCGTGAGCATCTGGAGGAGAGATGGCGATAGTGGCGGATGGTGTCTTCTTTGAAAGTTGCCCATGTGGAAATGGGGTCCGCACAAAACGGTGCAACAAATGATTTTGCCAAAGTTGCCTCTTCCACCCACATGGAAAATCCTGGCGACGCGAGCTCTGGGGGGTGGATTTTGCACCAATGTGGGGCCTTTTGCAACTGTGACGGGTAAGTGGTATGTTATTGAGACCAGTCAGTGGTCGGAGGATTCCATTTTTGTTGAATTGAAGTGGGAGATGTGGGGTTGGAATTTCGCCAGCGCTAGAATAAGGTCAATGCAGGTCATGGACCTTAATTGGCCGTTGTGGATGTGGGGACGCGTCATGTTTTCAAGCAGTGGGGCATGTTGCGGCAGCGCATCCATTAACCCAAGGGTGGCTTTTAGAATGTGTAGTTCTACGTGACCCTGTGGGGCGTGGGGTGAGGGTGGCCACTGGTCCGTTGGTGAGGTTAGCCAACAGTTCATGTCACCAATTAGGAAAGAATTGGGGGGTAGTGGGAGGGATTTGACCGATGAGAAAAATTCCTGACGCTCATGTGCACCATTTGGGGCGTAAATGTTGACGATTGTGTGTGCAACATCAGCCCATGAGAAGGTGACAACGAGCACTCAGCCATTTAGGAATGTTTCTGAAGATGTAAATTTGAAAAAATTGTTTTTATGAATTAGCACCCCACAGTGCTTCGACCAAAAGGATAGGGATGGTAGGAGCATTGTTTTCCAAGCTTCCTCGGAACCTCATGGACAGTGGGACTCCTGGATGGCCAGGGTATTCACTGATAATTTGTTATGTAAAAAACTCAGTTTCCTAGCCCAGGACGGGGAAGCCTTGAGTCTGGCGATATTCAGCATCCCTAGAGTGAAGGTTTCCCCCATCGCACCTTAGGTACAAGGGGTGGGCCCCTGGGCCCACCAGCCTCTTCCAGGTCCCCATGGGCTTTCACAGCAGCGCAGGTATTAGCAGCAACGCTATCAGGGTTTTTGTTAATTTTTGCAGAAAGAGTCGCATTGGCTTTGGCCTTCACTTTTGTTTTCCCAATGTCGGACGAATTTTTTGCGGTGCGGATAAGTTCGGTGCACCGTTGAGTGAGGCAAAAAAAATTTTTTGGTTGGGATAGGTCCCAAGTCAGTTTTGACCGGGGCTTGGGTACAGCGATTGGGTGAGATCAAATCTCCCATCAGATCCTCAGATTGAGTGGCCCATTCGGCATGGGCCTCCTAGTCTGATTAGATGATGGATTCCGAGTTGCTTCGGCCGCGAAGGTCTCCATATCCTCCTGGCGTTGTGAGCGTGGGATGGTGGTGGTGGCCTTGGCTGTGGTCCTATGGGCCTGCTTGGCCTTCTTCCACTCCTGCGGGGAGATGGGCTTTACCAATAGGTAGCAGCCTTGTGCTCTCCATGGGAAAGCCTCCTTGGTGCTTGCAGTTGGTTCATAGTGCGCCTCTCCATTGGCCATGGCCGCCGAGGGGTGCTCTTGGAATGTGACACCCTCTTTGATGGGGCATGCATGCACCTTATGGCCGAACATGTCACAGTGGGTGCAAATGGGGGGCGCGCTGTCCACGGTTACCCAGAATGGGTGGGTGGTGTGCCCCGCGATGTCAATAAAGGTGGAGTGCGGGATCTGGGTTAGGTCCTTCACAATCTCCTCAGTTGGGGTCAGAACTGCGATGGCTTTGCCGGTGCACAGGTGTGGCATTAGCGTGAAACGTTGCATTTCAAAAGATTGTATTTCACTCTATATGGTGAGACCATCTTTCAGGTGTTGCTCCAAAATATTACGTTTTACTGTAGTAGGCAAAAAGTCAAACGTGAGGAAAATTTGGTTTGATTTTGTCCATCTGGTGCGTTTAGTTTCAATGACCCATTGCCCTTCAGGGAGGTTGACCACTATGCGCACTGCTGCAGCCTCATCTGCTGCTATTTTGCTTTCAAAACCTAGGTCCAGCCAACCACGTGACATGGAGTGAGGTGCAATGTACACCGCAGTCGGGAAAATTTTGTGTACATCTTCACAAAAGTTTTCCCATAAGGCCATTTTTTGGATGTCCAGATACACACGGACTCCAAATTCCACCGATGAAAGTGGCTGGGAATGTGGCGTGTTGATGTACTGGTTGCATTGTGCTTGCCACGCAAGTATCTCTGGGGAAAATGTGACTGCCAGTTTTTTTAGATTTTTTTCTATTCTGCCAGATTCTCCGGGGCGTTTTTGAACGTTAGAGGCTGCAGGCCTTCCGCCTGCTCCTCTTGCCTTGCTTGCCCAACTGCTCCCAGACATGGGCCCAGACTAATCCCCTCTATGAGATTATCAAACTAGATTTAATCTTGAATTGAATGGGTTGCAAAAGTGTTTGCAACGAGAAAGAAAAGTTTTACCATTTTGCATTTTAATTTTAACATTTTTAATTTCAATTTTAACATTTTGCATTTCAATTTTTAATATTTTACAAATAAATTTCAACAACTTATAATTCAACTTCATCATTTTTTATTTTTAATCTCAACACAAAATTTTGGTGATAGTTTTATTTTATTATTTCTGCAGAAATAGTGCAAGCATATTATTACCCACTCTTTTTTATACTTAAAAATATTTGTATATCTTTTATATTAAATAATAATCTACCAAAAGAAAATACTGATGCTGAAGAAATCACTGAGTCTGTAGTTAGAACTAGATTTGATGTAATTACCAAAACTAAAACTATTGACATTTTATTATAATATATTGAATTTTAAATATCAAATCTTGAAGTTGAAGTATAAAAAATTGAAATTGAAAGTAACATTGAGATTGAAATATGATTTTTGAAATTAAAATCAAAATGTTGAAATTCAATCTGCTAAATATTGAAATTGAAATGCAAAATGGTGAAATCAAAATACAAAATATTGAAATTGAAGTAAAAATGGTATATTTTGCTTTGATAACTAAATCAAAGCCAAATTCAGATTTTTTAAAAAACAAAACATGACTGCTCAATCAAGCCAAAACTTACCAATGTTAATGCAATCAATGCCTGCTGCCCCAGCTTGGGATTGTGGTGCACTTCCATCTGGAATCTTTCAGCTACCATAAAAGCGTGCCTAGGCTTTCTCTGCTAGCCCTCCCAACGCTACCAGGCGTTATGTCCCCCCTCAGGACTTGGACCACCACCTCACAAGCTCAGGCGGTGCTAAGGAGCCCTTTGGTGCTCCCACGGAGCAATTTGCATTTTGGCCACTGGATCAAATATGGGAATACTTTCCCATATGTGAGTGTAGCCATCATCAAGATGGCCACGGCAATTTTTAAACCTGCCAGTTTCATTGACTTCCCCTTTAGAGGGGGTACTTCAATCTCAGCTTCTGTTTAGAAGCTGATGCAGCAGCAGCATCTCAGCTGCAAATTGTTTTTTGAAAAATTCTGTTTCCCACCATTTGCATGCAGCTCCCAGATGAGGCCACTTTAGTGCTCCAGTTAGCTGGGTTGCCCTCCCATCTCTCCTCCAAACGCCTCCACCATAAGCTCACAGAGGGTTTGGACATTTGCAGTGCAGACCCCCTGTTGCAGTTCATGGTTCCCAATGGGTGGATCAGTTGTCAGGGCCTGGCGCCAGTGCAATGATCCACCCATTTCATCATGATTCTACCTTGTGTCTCTCCCTGCACCGTAATTAGATCCACCCTGATCACCTGTTCTGGGTGCATGTTAAAAACAGCTGCGCCATTTGCCCCTTGTGCTTTGAGCTTGACCACTCAAAGCGCAAGTGCCCCACAGTTTCGCTTCCACCACTCATACCTCAAGCGTTGGGAATGCAGCTGTTTTGCCCCAATTTTTATGATTGGGCTTGTTCCTCCCACTTAACCTCAGGGCAATTTTGTGCTGCTCCAAAAGCGACAGCCAATAAAAAACAAAATTTTAAAATTTTAATGCAAATTTGACCAGATTACAGAATCCTGAGTTAATGGCTGAACCAGTTTCAGCTGAGCTGCCACAGTTGACAGCACATGGCCAATCAGCTCCTGCCACTGCCCCAATTCTGGTGGCTGGCCCAGTGTTGGCCAAATAAAATCAATTCTAGGCTCTCAAATGGATTGATGAGTATTAATGATCATACAATGTAAAACTAGATTTTGCTTTGGAGGAGTTCTTTGTTGGCCCTCTTAGATCATGTCCCCGCCATTTTTGCCCTCAAAACAGTTTTTCATATTATAAAAATATCATTAAAATGGCAGTTGAGGCTGCAGCTGCTCCTGCCAACACCCTATTTCACCAGCAACTTCATGGGGAGATGGAGCCCCAAGTTGAGGGTATTCCTATCTCCCAGTCTTTCCCATGATTTTGACGAGGATGCTAAATATGAAATTGAGGAGCTTGCTTTCAGTGCGAGCCATGCTTGCATTAATGCAGCAAAAACTTCTCTTTTTGACCCCAACTATCCCCAAACCCAACGGCGCATCAAGTCATTTACTTGTATGCTGGCTCTCATCACTTTTGCTGAGCATTGACTTGATTAATACGTTGAGGCGATGGACACCACCAGCCTCATTAATGAAGAAAACCCACAACTATACCTCCTTATGTTTCATGTCGCTGATGCCCCTACCCCAATGTTGTCTGCCATGGTCCATAAGCTAAAGCGGGCGCCATACAAAAGTTTCCCCAAAGCTTCCTCACCATCTGATATGGCTTGCTAGGCTGATAACCTAGGGGCTATATTAGGAATTTTTTTATCTATAATAATCCCTTTGTTTGGCCCAATTGCAAATAAAAATGAGTGGCGGCTCCCCCTTTGTGTTGGGCATCACTAGTGCTAAAAAAACAAAGCTCCTGAGCCCATTTCATCTAGTCAAATATTATTAAGTGGAATTGCTAGGCTGTATATCCCAAGCTTCAGATATACTTAGGGTATTTTTGGTCCATAATCACTGATAATTTCGATATGATACATAATAAATTAGCATCAGTAATATTATTTCCCTTATTGAATTACCAGACATTTTTAGGTACAGTCAACCATTCAACACTTCCCCGCCTTGACTGGACAAAGGTGGAGGGTGTTCTTCTTCTTTGGTCACAACATCTAACTTTTCTTGACCTCCATAATATGAGCATTATGTCAATAGACTCTCAGCCCTGGATAAACTTGTATTATTAAAATCCAGCACTTCAATGCTGCATGCTACAGTTACTCAGGCGTTTTGCCTTCAGTTTCTAAGGCTGTCTCAACCATCTATGCTTTGACAGATCTCAAAAGTTTGACTTCTAGGCCCGCTGCAACTTCAGCAATCCTTATCAGACCAAATCTTGCCCCCTTGGCTTTGATCTCACTCTCTTCCCCCTCCCAAAAAAGGGTCATTCAGCCCCAGTGTCAACGATTTTCTGAATTCATGAATTAAACTTATTTACTTTAACTATTAATGGTTGTTTCATTTTTATAAATTCTATCATCATTTTTTCATTATATTTTTATATTTTTATTTAGTTTTTTTTGCTTTTTTCATTTTTCATTTTTTTACTCTTTTTAAGAATCAATAGAACTTACCAAGTGGATATGGGAAGAATCCAAAGAGTTATGAGTGTGCTTCATGGTAATTCTGAAACTAGGACATTCATTGATAATTGTATCAATTGACATAGATATATGCACCCCCTTCAAGCTTGGGGTATTTACTGTATTGCTTGGTTCCTCAGCCAGGATATTCTTAAGTATTTGTTGCATATATGGTTTATAAACTACTTCAGAGGCTTCAGGTATAACAAAATTTACTCTGAGAGCAAGTCACATCATGTACGTTTGTAGAATCTTCATTTTGGTACTAAGATAGAATTCATTACATTGGTAATCTAGGCCTTGTGGCCTATGTGCTCTTGTTGATCAGGTAAGACTGGCATTTCCAGAACAATAGAGCATCCCGCATCTATTGTGCTTGTTCTTTCACCTCCTTCTGTGCATTATCCAGAAGGACTACATTGACACTATGCTGACACCATCTGGAAGTAATGTGCCCTTTAATTTTGCAGTTGTAGCAAGTGATCTCATTCAATGGGCGTAGGGCCCTTATATTTTGGTTAGCTCAGTTTTAGCAGGCGAATCACTGTTGATTTCTTTTTGTATTTGAAGGGTTTTTTAGCAGTGACAGCAGGTCCTTATCTGTACCTAGTATTTGGAAGGCCATAATTCTTTGAGCATCTGCGCTAATAAATAACCAATTCAGATGTTAAAAGTTTTGCACAAAAGCAGGTAATAAGGTATTTGACAAATTTTGGAAGGGTTGTACTGCATGACGTAATGAAATTTTGGCATTAAAGTCAACCATAGCC
Source organism: Massospora cicadina (assembly GCA_022478985.1). Lineage (NCBI taxonomy): Eukaryota > Fungi > Entomophthoromycota > Entomophthoromycetes > Entomophthorales > Entomophthoraceae > Massospora > Massospora cicadina. Next base: position 69,906 of record JAKSZP010005398.1, on the reverse strand, counting down.
TTTGTGGCTAGGAGAATTTGATCTTCATGATAGTATTGATCTGAATATTTCTCAATCATTTCATCTTTCTTAAAGCTGATATTCATGTATTTGAATTTTCTAGTTTAAATTTGTTCTGGACCTCCAAATTCACAAAGCACAGCCTCCTTGACCTTCATGAAGGTTGGGTTTTCATCCTAGGGATGCATTATTAACTCAATGCTCCGCTTGTTTAAGCAGTTAATCATAGTAGTCAATTTTTATTTAACTAAGGCAAGCCGGCCAGGGGATGGACAATACCAAACCAGAAACTCCTAAAATAAACTAGCCAAAAACATGAACTGACTGCCCTAAATGAGCAGAGGGAAAACAAAAAAGTGATAAAACAACCTACCAGATGGCACAGCGGCAAGCCGCTTATCTCACTATGGTGGAGGGGGAAGGGGGATTAGGCATATTATCATCAGGTTCAGCATTGAAGAGGTGGTCAATGCTGATAGCAAGGGAGTTGGGGCATCCACGGGATGAGGGTTGAGGTGATGTAGATAGTTGTTGAGATTGACAATTTGGGCCTGGAGCATATCCTCTATGAGTTTAGCAACATGGTATTCAGCTTGGATGAGGGCGCCGTGAAACTGGGATATTATTGCAATGTTGGCTCTGGTGACATGTGTGGATGGGGAAAAATTTGACAGTTCAACGACATATTTGACAGTGGTGGTGGCAGTTTCGTAGAGGCGTTTGATTTCTTCTTTTGCAATAGGAGGGAAATTGGGGGGAACAAGGGAGGTGCAGACCTTTTTTAAATTCAGCAACATATTTTGCCATGGTTTTGCAAAGATGGCAATTTTTGGGTGAGGCCACTATGGCCTTAGAAAGCTGGTGGTCGTTTTGAAAAGGGGTAGCATTAGGTTTGGAGATATATCAGTTGTGCGGGGCTGGGGCATCAAAGTCTGAATTCAGATAAGGTTCTAAATCAATTAGATAATCTGGTGGTAGGACAATTGCACCAAATTTGTTCATTTCATCCAATAAGTCCCAGGGATTTTGGTTGACTTGGATTGATTCAGTGATAGGTGGCTGTGGTTGGGTAAGTTTTGGGGTGAGATAATTTTTGAATTGAATAAGGGTCTAAAACTGCTCCCAATTGGTTTGCATGGCTGTAAATTGGCTGGCTTGGATTTAGGTTGCTAGATTTTGCTGCTAATTTTTGAGCGCAAAACCTGGGGGTGGGAGCAGCCAAAATCCCCACTTGAACACTGTTAATTTGGACTCATTGGTGGAGTTGGCAGTGTTTACAGGGTTTGAATTATTTTAATGTTTTTTGTATGGTCCAACTCATGGAATAGGGGGCAACTTGTGTGACCATTTTTCAATGTAAGCCCAAAAGAATTAGGTGGTGGGTGCGGATGGGATATAGGCATATGGTGGGATATGCTGGACTATGTTCAGCTGGTGGGGGGTAATGGTGGCAATTGCCCGAGATGCTAAGAGGTACTCAGAACCACTTGGGACCATGAATTGGAGGATGGAATTTTTGCCATAAGAGGACAGCACTGACATCAACTCCTCATAAGTGTTTGAGGGGAAGGTGTGAGGGGAGGTTTGCAAAGGTCACCACAAGTGTGGTATCATCTGAGAGATATGTTTGGGTAGTGGTAATGGGGGTGTTTTGTATATTAAGGGTGTAGCTGCTTCATCAGCCACATCCTCTTTGATGGGGAAGCCTATATCAAAATAGCACTTGTAAGGGTGGAAGTCTATAAATCCTTCTGGTGAGAAGGTGGCAGTTTCCATCTTAATTATTACTTTGTCAGCATATGAGAAGAGACAGCCATACTTGACATGGAGGCAAAAATGGATAGTGGATTGAGGTAGGGATATGGGATGGGGCAGGTTGGGTTGACTTGTGTAAGGTGGAGCGGTAAGTCCCTTGGAGGGACATTGCAGATGGATGTATTTGGAGGACTGAATGAGCCAGTCCAAACACGTTTGCCTGCTAGGTGGAAAAACGCTAGTGGTTGGAGCACCGCTGCCCCACATGGGTAATCAGGTGGTGGATCTGGGACATAGAGTGGAAAATTGATGCGGTGAGGTGTTAGTGGAAAATCAACTGTTGTGCAAAATTTCTCAAAAGTGATGTCAAGCGGAAAGAAAACTTTTCCATAGTGGCAGCTCTGTTGTGGTCACTGTCCCCATACATGGCCAATTCAAAGCGTTTGATAAACGTGGCTACACTTCCATAATTATTGAAAGCAGGTAGATTTGACAGTCTGTAAATATTGTTCTCCCGCTCATAGGTATTACAATTGCTTCTTTACTAGCTTGAACCAGATTATCAGGGCTTTGATCCATGCTTAGAGGAACATGGGTTGGCCAAAGCAGCATTTCTACATGGCAATTGCTGACGTGGCCCATGATTAACTTTAGTATTGACCTCTGATAATTTATCCTCATAATATTCAGAGGAAGCATTATAATTATAATTGCATTGGGAGTAATGGCTTTGACCATCATTCCAATTCTTTTATATTGCAATTTCCTCATTCAGATTGTCATTTGCAATTGAAGAGCAGAAATCACTTGACTTTTTCTCTGATTATTTCTTTGACTCATTCATTTCTCCTTGTAAAGTATTATCTGCTTCATTGATAAGAGTAACATCTTCAGTAAGGTTATAATATGATGACTCATCATGTACACTAAGTCTTAAAAATTTGTAAATTCATTCTTGAAAAATTAATATAGCCAGGGATTGCTCCCCTGCTCAGTATGGTACCATCTGCCATCCCAGCCATGAGTACCACTTGTTGAAATATTCACATTTATCAAATAGTTCAGAACAATACTGATGTGCTAGGATAAATAGTATGAAGACTAATTACCCCTATGCACAGCATTAGCAGGCTCACCTTCCCTTGCTGCAAGTTTGTGAGCAGTGCAACCCCTCGATTGTGGGCTACCTCTAGAGAAACTTCACTAAAAATCAATAACACTACAATTAGCACCCAGAGCTGGCTTTTCAACCCATCTGTCCATCATTACCTGAGTGCACTAATACTCATCTGGTCAACCTGAGTGCTCCAACACCCATCTGGTTGCATCAGCCTGGGATGCCCAGCATCTGTTCTATTTGATCCTAAGTCCATCTGGGTTTGTCTCTCATCCAGTACCTCATTCACTAGCAGGTCTGCACCAAATGAGGGCCCAAGTTATATCAGTACTCTCACAGAGTTTTAATCATCAGAAAGGCGTACATGGGGCTTGACAGGCCACTAAAGCAAATGTAATCACCCAGGGATGCCTACACCCTGAGAAACCTTCCTAAAATAAATAAAAACCAGCTAGGGTTTAAACACCCTAACCAAGAAGATAAGATATAGTCAAATAGGTTCTTTTATTAAAAATAAACTACCATACTTATAAGTTTGTAGGTAAAATTAAAGGTTTCAATCTGAACAAACTCATATAATATAAGAAAGCAATTATAATATAGGGAACCACAATAATGCTTGCTAACTTTTCTTTCTCATTGCAAACACTTTTGCAACCCATTCAATTCAAGACTAAATCTAGTTTGATAATCTCATAGAGGGGATTAGTCTGCGCCCATGTCTGGGAGCAGTTGGGCAAGCAAGGCAAGAGGAGCAGGCGGAAGGCCCGCAGCCTCTAACGTTTGAAAACGCCCGGAGAATCTGGCGGAATAGAAAAAATCTAAAAAAAACTGGTGGTCACAATTTCCCCGGAGATACTCGCGTGGCAAGCACGATGCAATCAGTACATCAATACGCCACATTCCCAGCTACTTCCATCGGTGGAATTTGGAGTCCGTGTGTATCTGGACATCCAAGAAACGGCCCTATGGGAAAAATTTTGTGAAGATGTACACAAAATTTTCCTGACCGCGGTGTACATTGCACCTCACTCCATGTCGCGCGGTTGGCTGGACCTAGGTTTTGAAAGCAAAATAGCAGCAGACGAGGCTGCAGCAGTGCGCGTAGTGGTCAACCTCCCTGAAGGGCAATGGGTTGTCAAAACTAAATGCACCAGATGGACAAAATCAAACCAAATTTTCCTCACGTTTGACTTTTTGCCTACTACGGTAAAACGTGACATTTTGGAGCAACACCTGAAAGATGGTCTCGCCATATACAGCGAAATACAATCTTTTGAAATGCAAAGTTTCATGCTGATGCCACACCTGTGCACTGGCAAAGCCATCGCAGTTTTGACCCCAACTGAGGAGATCGCAAAGGACCTAACCCAGATTCCGCACTCCACCTTTATTGATATCGCAGGGCATACCACCCACCCATTCCGGGTAACCGTGGACAGCGCGCCCCCATTTGCACCAACTGTGATGCGTTCAGCCATAAGGCACATGCATGCCCCATTAAAGAGGGCATTATATTCCAAGAGCACCCCTCAGCGGCTATGGCCAGCGGAGAGGCGCACTATGAACCAACCACAAGCACCAAAGAGGCTTTCCCGTGGGGAGCACAAGGCTGCTACCTATTGTTAAAGCCCATCTCCCCGCAGGAGTGGAAGAAGGCCAAGCAGGCCCATAGGACTGCGGCCAAGGAAGCAGCCAAGGTCACCACCACCATCCCATACTCACAACACCAGGAGGACATGGAGACCTTTGCGGCGGAAGCAACTTGGGAATCCATCACCCAATCAGATTGGGAGGCCCAAGCTGAACGGGCATTCAATCCTAGGATCCGATGGGAGATTTGATCTCACCCAATCGCTGCACCCAAGCCCCAGTTGAAACTGACTTGGGACCTATCCCAACCAAAAAATTTTTTTTGCCCCACTCGACGGTGCACCAAACTTATCCGCACCGCAAAAATTCTTCCGACGTCGGGAAAACAAAAAGCGAAGGCCAAAGCCAACGCGACTCTTTCCACACAAAAATTAACAAAAACCCCAATAGCATTGCTGCTAATACCCGTGCTGCTGTGAAAGCACGTGGGGACCTGGAAGAGGCTGGTGGGCCAGGGGGCCCACCCCGTCACACCTAAGGTGCGATGGGGGAAACCTTCACTCTAGGGACGCTGAATATCACCAGACTCAAGACCTCCCCGTCCCGGGCTAGGAAACTGAGTTTTTTACAAAATAATTTACCCGTGGATATCCTGGCCATCCAGGAAACCCACTGTCCATGAGGTTCCGAGGATGCTTGGAAAAAAATGCTCCTACCATCCCTATCCTTTTGGTCGAAGCATTGTGGGGTGCTAATTCAGAAAAACAAATTTTTCAAATTTACATCTTCAGAAACATTCCTAAATGACTGAGTGCTTGTTGTCACCTTCTCATGGGCCGATGTTGCACACACAATTGTCAATATTTACGCCCCAAATGGTGCACAAGAGCGTTGGGAATTTTTCTCATTGGTCAAATCCCTCCCGCTACCCCCCAATTCTTTCCTAATCAGCGACATGAACTGTTGGCTAACCTCACCAATGGACCGGTGGCCGCCCTCACCCCACGCCCCACAGGGTCACATAGAACTACGCATTCTAAAAGCCACCCTTGGGTTAATGGATGCGCTGCCACGACATGCCCCACTGCTCAAAAACATGATGCGTCCCCACATCCACAATGGCCAATTAAGGTCCATGACCCGCATTGACCTTATTCTAGTGCCGGCGAATTTCCAACCCCACATCTCCCACTTCAAAACAACGAAAATGGAATTCTCTGACCACCAATTGGTCTCGATAACATACCACTTACCTGTCACAGTTGCAAAGGCCCCACATTGGTGCAAAATCCGCCCCCCAGAGCTAGCGTCGCCAGGATTTTCCATATGGGTGGAAGAGGCAACTTAGGGAAAATTGTTTGTTGCACCATTTTGCGCGGACCCCATTTCCACATGGGCAACTTTCAAAAAAGACACCATCTGCCACTATCGTCATCTCTCATCCAGACGCTCATGAGCTGCATCGGCGGTTATATTGTGCGCGCTGGCAGAATTGGCCCACTTGGAGTCCAACATTCCAGCCTCAGGATATAGCCCTGCATGGGGCCAGAAGTGGGCGGAGGCAGCAGCTCACCTCAACGCACTTGAAAGGCAACACAAACATTGGGTTTGTGTCCAATACAGGGCCACACGCATCACTAAAGGCGACAAGTGCACCACATACTTCTTCAAAAAAAAATTTTGCACCACACCAGAGCGTGGCCTGCACACAGGTGCAAAGATTGGATAATTCTATTGTGGACACACCGGCCAAAGTGGCAATTGAAATGCAAAGATATTACTCTGAGTTATACCAAGCTGAACCAATTCAGCTGGCCGAAATGGCAGAATCTCTCACCAGAGCTCATATCCGCACTGTTTTCCAATACCCGGAAATAATGAATTTAATTACTCTGAACAAATTATGGACTACCATTTGCGGTGCACCAAACCGAAAAGCCCAGGCCTAGATGGCATTCCATATGAGTTCTACAAAAAATATTTTAAATACATATCCCCATTGCTGCTAGCCTCACTCAACTAAAGCCTGTTGGAAATGCGCCTCCTACCAGGAGGACATGAGGCTTTTACAGTCACACTCTTCAAGAAAGGGGATAGGCTAGACTTAGCCAACTGGTGCCCCATTTCTCTAACAAACACAGACACCAAAATTTTAACAAAAATCATGGCTAACCATTTAGGGACTGTAGCATCTGCCACCATCTCTCCAGAACAATTTGGTTTCATCCCCAGAAGGTCGATTTGGGATAACGTGCACTCTGTGGCTAATGTGTGTCACTCCACAGCATCTGGGGCACTTGTATTCTTGGACCAACAAAAGGCCTATGATAGGGCTAACTAGGAATACCTTAGGGCCTGCCTCCAACAATTCCGCCTACCTCCCCGCTTCATTAACTGGGTGATGCTTCTCACGGTATCTGCAACAATGGCTGTGCGCAGCCCAGGTTTCCTAACGGATGTAATCCATCCTCAAAGGGGCCTGCGACAAGGGGACCCCCTGAGCCCACTCTTATACAACTTCAGCCTTGACCCACTACTGCGAAATGTGAATGCCCAACTCACTGGGGTCCATGTGCCAGGCCAAACCCCAGTCAAGATGATGGCATTTGCATATGATTGCGTGGTGGGGGTGTCTAATAATAAAGATGCACACGCGCTTGAAGCCCTCATCCAGGAACATTCCCGGGTAAGCAACGCGGCACTAAACGCCTCCAAAACTGAAATCATCCTCCTTGGTCAGTTTCAGAACTGCTGGGCCCCAGCAAGTAGTTCCCAACCCAGCCCAGCTGCTCGCCCAAGTCCACGCCTTACTAACTCAAAACACACCGCTCCACTGGTGCTCCCCTTTGTACTGCGACCTACCATAGGACCGGTACGCCATCTGGGCATGTGGTTGGAGGCAGGAGGATACGCGTCAGCAGTAATGGAGGGCCATATACTGGACAACGTGACGGAGCGAATCGCCTCTCTCAGAGCCCACCCTACTACCCTCACTGGCAGGGTTGTTCTTGCCAACTCTATGCTCCTATCCAAAGTCTGGTTTGGAGCCCACGCCATCCCTTCTCCCCAAGCTTCTTCAAATCCCTGTATGCTTTGCTACAAGGTTGGCTTTGGTCAGGCCGCCCTCCACCAGTACAGCTAGAGGTCATGTTTGGCCCTCATCATCATGGTGGCATGGGCCTACTTGACTTCAAAGCCCATGCCGCCAAGATCCTAGGCACCTGGATTGCGGCCGTCACTGCTCCTACACTCCCATCCCAACACTGGTCCCGCGCGGCCTGCTCCAACTTCTCGCGAGCCTTGGGCCTAAAAATCCATCAAACCCCCACTCCCTGATGAAATACCTCGCATCACACACATCAGCCACAGGTCCTCACGGGACCAAAACCCACTACAAACGAATCCTACTCTCCATGCGAAGCGCAGAGTGGAGAATTCGTATTAGTGGACATAAAACAAAAGAGGCCGCCCCTCTCCTCAGTTCACACAAGAGGTACAGGGGCTACCCATCCATGATGGCGTGATCCCCACTCGACCCCAAGTCCTATCCAGGGTGGACTACCTGGACATGATGGACATCCCTTATTCCACTGAGACCCAAAAGACTATCTGGAAATATGCACACTATCCTCTGTTGCAGCCTCAAGTCCGTTCCCATGTGTGGCGCTGCCTGAGGCGGGTGTATCGTACAGCTGAGCGCTCTAATGCTTTACACTCATCCTGTGTCGTGTGTGGCCAGTATGGAACGCTGTTTCACCGCCTGGAGAAGTGCCCCACCTCTAAAGTAATATGGCGCGAAGTCCAACGTCTGCTAGGCCAGGATCAAACACATCCCTTCAGTCTGTCAAGAGATATGTTTGCTTCATCAATGGCCTCCCCCTCCCACCCTCCCTTCGTGCTCTGGTGGTTGCAATCGCCATGTGGACTATCCACACGATTGTCTTGGATGCCATCGCCGGATCCATCCCCACCCTCCCTGAAGCTGTCCACAGATTTGGGTCTCATTTGGTGGATCACTTTCAAGCGTGGATGTTTGGATATCTCTCACCACGTCACTGGCAGCTGGTCTCCTCCTGGTTCCCAGTCTGGTTCATCAAATCAGACCCCTTCCTCCACACGTGCTCAATAGTGGCTACGCCCCCTACACACGTTCCCTCCCCCTTCCCATAAGTGGCGTTCCCGCTGGCAACAAGAGATAGCATCGCTTCTCTGGGGTGCCTCACCTGGTACTGAGTTTTGTCTCGTCTGAGTCATATTTGGAAGTGTCCGTCCCATGGTCGGCCTTCCCCACAATAAATTCAAACAATAATGCTTGCTCCAGTGACACAGCAGTGAAAAAAGCAGCAATGCATCATTGATTCTATAGTTTTGATATATATGTGAGTTAATTTTGGATGTATTAAAAATATCTGGGGTGTGTTGAAGTTAAAAAAATATACCACACTGAGAATTTTTCTAGCCAGTACTGGTTTTGAACTCAAAACTGCACTAGGGTGGAAGCAGTTTTACCTGCCTGGCTAACCACCCTGCTGTATTACAATTATATATACCTTTTTTACTTCAATTATAACTTTTTGCATTTTAATTTCAACGTTTTGCATTTCAATTTCAATATTTTACAAATCAATTTTGACATTTTATACTTCAACTATAACATACTTTTTTAATCAACAATATTTTTGGTGATGGTTTTAATTATTATTCCTGCTAAAATAGTGCAAGCACATTATTACCCACTTTTTTATATTTAAAAATATTTGTATATCCCTTGTAACGACTAATAATCTACCAAAAGAAAACACTGATGCTGAAGAAATCACTGAGTCTGTAGAAAGAACTAATTGATGTAATTACTAAACGAAAATATTGACATTAAATTATAATATTGAATTTTGTATATGTTATGTTGAATTTGAAGTATAAAAAATTGAGATTTGAAGTATAATATTGAGATTGGAATCTGAAATGTTGAATTTGAAAGCAAAATGTTAAATTGAAATGCAAAATGTTGAAATTGAAGCAAAAATGGTATATATAAATATGAAAATTAACGTTATCCAGATAAGAGGATAATGATTCACATGAATCAGACCAATTTCTTCCATAAATATGTTTGTGTTTATATCCCTCGATTAATTTTAATATTTTGGCCCCATCAACCTTGGGTATTGATTTGATGCAATTGATTTCACCTTGGTGAATTGTCCCTTAATTTAAATTAAATTGTTTAAGAATGAATTGGCAATATCTCCATTCATTGATCATCATGTTCTCATTGTTAGTTCATCATTTCTCAAGCATCAATCTGTCTGAGTTAACCCATGTCACTGTTTATTTGACGTCATTCCCATTGGTTAATAATTCATATTGTAATAAATGATCCATCTGATTTAGTCCGTTTAGCTTGTTCACTTGGTATTCATCTTAAAGTGCTGAATCAAAACTGAATTAACCAAAAGTTGAATCATATTGTTTTGATTAAATTATTTGTCAAGAGTGCCCAACATAATTAACCACATCTAATAAAGAATCTTGGGTTGTTGATGGGCTCAGCCCTAGCCAAGGCTGAAATAAAATTTAAAATTTTATTTGGGGAAGGCCAACCAGAGGACAGACATTTCAAATATGTAAACTAACAAAACAAACATCATCAAGGGGAGGGCACCCCAGAGAAGCAAACCCTTCTCTCCTGTTGCCAGCGGAAATGCTAAGAAATGGAAGGGGGTTACTGGTGTAGGGGCTTGCGCCACTATTGAACATGTATGAATGAAGGGTCTGAAGTGATGAACCAAACTGGAAACCAGGATGATACCAACTGACAGTGATGGGATGGTAGGTACCAAAACATCCAAGCTTGAAAGTGGTCCACAAAGTGCGACTGGAACCGGTGTACAGCTTCCTGGAGGGTGGGAGTAAATCCTGAGATAGCATTCAAGACAACCGTGTGGATAGTCCACATACCGATTACAACCACTAAGGCTCAGAGGGAAGATGGTATAGGGGAAATCAAGGACAAGGTGAAGATGTCCTTAGATAGGCTGAAGGTATGTGCCTGATCCTGGAAAAAGAGACAATGAACCTCATGCCAGATCGCTTTCAATGAAGGGCACTCATCCAGGTGGTGAACCAAAGTTCCATACTGGTCACACATGACACAAGATGAGTGCAAAGCGTTAGAAGCGCTCAGCAGTATGGTATACCCATCTTAAGCAGTGCCACATGTAGGAAAGTATATGAGGCTGCAGAAGGGGTGGTGGGCGTACTTCCAAATGGCTAACTGGGTATCGAGGGAGTAGGGGATGTCCAACATATCCAGGTAGTCCACCCTGGCCATGACAGGGGTCCTCATGGGTACCACATTGTTCAGAATGGCTTGTCCTTGTACTTCCTGGGTGAACCAAGGAGTAGGGCGCCCCCTCTGGGCGGTGTGCCCACTGATGCGAATTCTCCACTCAGCTCGCCATATGGAGAGGAGAATTCCATTTGAAGTGAGGCGACGTTCCACGTGGGCCCACAGCAGAAGTGTGTGAGGCAAGGTACTTCAACAGAGAATTGGGGTGGGTAGGATTGCTGAGGCCCAGGGTGCGGGAGAAGTTGGAGTGGGCCGCATGTGACCAGTGCTGGTCTGAGATTGTTGGGTTGGTGACTGCAGCTATCCAGGTGCCAAGTATTTTGGCGACGTGGACCTCAAAGTTGAGAAGACCCATGCCACCACTATGGCGAGGGCCAAACATGACATCCAGGTGCACTGGCAGTGGGCGGCCTAACCAAAGCCACCCTTGCAGAAGGGCGTATAATGACTTGAAGAAATAAGGGGAAAAGCGATGATGTGGGCTCCAAACCAAACTTTAGAAAAGAGCATAGAGTTGGCTAGCACTACCCTGCCTGTAAGGGAGGTTTGGCGGGCTCTGAGGGAAGCTATGCGTTTCATAACTTTGTCCAGGATATGATGCTCCATCACCATTGAGGCATACCCTCCCGCCTCCAGCCACACCCCTAAAGGGAGGACTGGACCAGCGGTGGGTCTTGGCACAAAGGGGAGCATGAGAGGGGCGGTGTGGGGTGGGCAGGGCAAGCGAGCCTGTGAGCAAGTTGCTGAAGCAGGTAGAAAATGGGGTGCTTGGGACCAGCGGGCTTGGTACCGACCAAGAATAATGATTTCAGTTTTGGAGGCATTAAGTGCAGCATTACTTGCCCTAGAGTAAACCTGGGTAGTAGCTTCAAGCGCGTGTGCATCATGATTGTTAGACACCTCAACCACACAATCATCAGCAAATGCCAACATCTTGACTGGTGCTTGGCCTTGCACATAGACACCATTAAGGCTGGCATTTACATTGCGAAGAAGGGGTCAAGGCTGAAGTTATACAAGAGTGGGCTTAGAGGGTCCCCTTGGCGTAGGCCCCTTTGAGGGCTAACTACATCTGTGAGAAAGCCAGGGCCACGTACTGCCATTGTTGCAGATTCTGTGAGCAGCATCACCCAATTAATGAAATGATAGGGGAGGTGGAACTTGTGGAGGCAGGCTCCGAGGTAATCCAAGTTAACTCTATCATAGGCCTTCTGCTGGTCTAAAAAACAAGTGCTCCAGAAGCCGTGGATTGCCAGACGTTGGCTACGGTGTGTATGTTGTCCCAAATAGACCGTTTGGGAATGAAACCAAATTGTTCAGGGGAAATGAGAGCAGTGGCAACTACCCCTAGGCGGTCTGACATGATTTTGGTAAAAGTTTAGTATCTGTGTTAGTAAGTAATATGGGGCACCAGTTGGCCAAGTCCAACTTATCCCCTTTCTTGTACAACGTTATCATATAGGCCTCTTGTCCTCCAGGGAGGAGGCACGTCTCCATTAGGCACTGGTTCATTGATGGGAGCAGCAAGGAGGAAAATTTTTGAAATATTTCTTATAGAACTCATAAGGAATCCCGTCTGGACCTGGGAATTTCTTGTAGAGTGCACCGCAAATGGCAGACCATAATTCATCCTGAAAATTAAATTCATCAACTCTGGATAACAGAAAATGGTGAAGATATGTGCACTTTTGAGAAAATTGTCAACTTCAGACAGCTGAACTGGATCAGTGTCGAAAAATTGACCTTGGGCTCCGCTAGTGATCCAGGCCAACCAGTATGAAGACTGGTGGCCCTTTGCTATTTCGCCTTCATTGGCATACCAATTCCCACAAGTCCTGCATCTAACCTACCAACTAACCACCAACAGCTTTGCCTTTAGCCCCAGGGTCCTCGGCGTGTGCCCCAGAAAGTCCTGCCCCCTTCCTGGGCAGCTCAGGCACTTCCGCACTGCCCCACCCTCGTGACCCTTCACCAACCCATCTGGGCATGTCCCAGAGAGTCCATCCCCCTTCTTGGGTGGCTATGGCACCTCCCGCGCTGCATCCTGCTAGGGTTAGTGGCTATGCAGCTCACCACTCGTAGCCAGCTGGCCAGGTTCCCACTGGTTCCTCATAAGGAGGAGGTATGGGAGCTGGCAGCACTGGCCACTCCAGGCGTGATCACCCGCATCTATCAGGGATCTCCTATCCCACCTTTCCCACTCTAGTTGCACCAAGCTACTTCAAACAAACAGGAAAGATGGCAAATGAGAGATGTTTATTAGGAGGGAATGAACGACTATTTATACTACTTTCAGGGCTACTGCGCCCAAGTACTCTTTGGCCAATCATATGCCAGAAAACCCATTGGCCTCTTAATTTCAAAACCTCTATCAGATTATAAACTCTTCATTTATACTTCATAGTGATTCCCTCTTAGATCCGCTCCACTGATCACCAAATATTAAATTAAGTCAATCCATCTTCAGCATAAGTCGCTGGTCAATCATATATAAATTTGTATTTAAATAAGACCTTGAGCATCCTCAGCATGAGTCGCTGTTGATCCAAATTGGATGACAGAACTAATTCGTACAATTTGTAACAAATTCATCAGCTTTTCACTGGAAACTCCCACAACAATCCTCAGATGGCATTTTGGCAGTGAACGCAGCTTCTGTTGAACCTAAACTCTAATAAATATATAACATTAAATAGTATTGAACTAAACAATTAGCTGGCAATAACACCTGACTAACTGAAGCCCCTAATTCGGATACTAATGGAAGGATTCATCTGGTTAAAATCCTGACAATTGGAGTGATACAATTTGGAGTAATAATTTTTTACTTTGATTGCCAATTTGGCTGGAATATCTGCGATGGAGTTGTCTGGCCGCCGCACCTGTGTGCAGGCCAAGCTCTGGTGCAGTGCAAATTTTTTTTGAAAAAAGTAAGCGGAGCACATGTCTCCAACTGTTATATGCTTTGACTTACTGAACACAAACCTGATGCTTGTGATGTCTTACCAGTGCATTGGAGGCGAGCAGACACCTCTTCACTTATGGCCCCAAGTTGGGCTGTAGCCTGCCTCTAAGACATTAGATTCCAGGTGGTCCACTTCTGCCAGCGTGTGCAAAATGACTGCTGAGGCAGACTGAGAGCAATTTGATGAAATGTGGCATGCCTGGCAGATGGTGTTCGCTTTGAAGGTTGACCAGGTAGAAAGTGGGTCTGCAAATAATGGTGTGGTAAATTCTGGGAGCTGAGGTTTCAGTGTCCACCCATGAGGAAAACCTGGGTGACATGATCTTGGCTGGGCGGAGTTTACACCACTTTGGCGCCTGTGCTGCTGGTTGCGACAAAGAGAAGGAAACCAATACCATACTGTGGTCGAATATATCAAGTTTGGTCATTGTAAAGTGGGAAATTTGGGACTAAAATTTCAACAGTGCGAGAATAAGATCAATGCAGGACATAGACATCAGCTGGCCGTTAAGCACATGAGTATGAGACATGTTTGGGAGCAGCGGTGCATGAAGCAACAGAGTATAAAACAACCCTAAAGTGGCTTTTAGAACGCAAAGTTCTACGTGCCCCTGCAGGGGTGTAGGTGACAGGGGCTAGTGGTTGGTAGCGGTTTGGTCCAGCAGTTCATGTTTCCTACAACAAATGGTCAGGGGGAAGCAGGAGGGAATTAATGGCCAAGAAGAATTTCTGATGAGCTCGTGCACAGGTTGGGGTGTAAATGTTAATGACAGCATGTACTTCGTCATCCCACAAAAAGGATACAACAAGGACACAGCTGTCAAGGTACAATGTTGGTAAGATAAATTTAAAATTATGGGTCACTCAAATAAGCACCCCACAGTGAAATAACCAAAAGGAAAGGGAGGAGCATGGTTGCCATGTGTCCTCTGCACCACGTAGACAATGGGTTTCCTGAATGGCCAGGATGTCCACGGGTAAATTATTTTTTAAAAAACTCAGTTTCCTAGCCCGGGACAGTGAGGCCTTGAGTCCAGCGATGTTCAACGTCGCTATAGTAAAGGCTCTCCCCATTGCACCTTAGGTGTGAGGGGAAGGGCACCCATGCCCTTCAGCCTTCTCTTTTTCAGCAAGTTGCTGTATGGCAGCGTGGGCATTCTGTGCTATGGAGTAAGGTTCATTATAGGTAGCTTTTGTGGTGGGGTTGATGACTTTTGCCTTCTGTTCATTTCCCCCCTTGGAATTTTTTTTCGGTGTGGTGTGCACCTGTGGTGCACCATTTCATGTTGATGAAATTTAGGAATTTAGATTAGTGGGTGACTCGGTTTTGATCAAGGCTTAGTAGCATTGGGGAGTGAATCTGACTCATCCATTGGGTCATCAGCATGGGTGGCCCAATATGATTGGTGGAAGGATTTGTGAGCTGCTTCTGCAGCAAATGACTCAATGTCCTCCTGGAGCTGGGCAGTTGGGATCATGGACGCAGCCATGGCCGCCGCCTTGGCCGCCACTCTGTGGGCCTGCTTGGCCTTCTTATGCTCCTGTGGGGACACAGGCTGCATTTGAATGTAGCACCTAGGCGTGCCCCACAGGAAGGCGGCATCAGTGTCTATTGCTGGTTCATAGTGGGCGTCAGCACTGCACATTGCATCTGGAATGATTTTGGTCTGAACAATGCCCTCCTTGGCAGGGCAGGTATGGGCATTGTGGCCAAAAGCATGAAGAAGGTGCAGATAGGAGGCGCACTATCCACGGTGGCCCAGAATGGGTGGGATTCTTGCCCATCAATTTCCACAAAAGTGGTGTGGGGGAATTGTTCAATTCTTTTACTTTCCCCGCAAATAGGGTGAGAACATCAATCGCTTTGCCTGTGAAAAGGTCCAGCATGAGCATAAAGCGCTGCATCTTGAAGGATTAGATTTCCCCATATTCAGTGAGACCAGCCTTCAGGTGGTGCTCCAGCATGGTGAGCTTAATTGTTGTAGATAGGAAGTCAAAAGTTACGAAAATTTGGTTAGATTTAGTCCAACGAGTGCGCTTTGTGTCAACTACCCATTGACCATCCATAAGGTCCACCACCACCCACACTTTTTCGGCTTTGTCCACTGCATTTTTGTTTTTGAACCCAAGATACAGCCAACCACGAGGCATGGAGTGCGGTGCAATGTACACTGCGTTTAGGAAATGTGTGTGCAAATCTCCACAAAACTTCTCCCAAAGCGCCATTTGTTGTATATCCAGGAAGACTCGCACCCCATGCTACACTGATGATAGTGGCTGGGAGTGCGGCGTATTGATGAACTGGTTGCAGCATGCTTGCCAGGCCAAAATTTATGGGGAAATGCTAACCACAGGTTTTTTTCTACTAATTTTATCTAGGCTGCCGGTGTTTCCAGGGCGCTTATAAAACTTGTAAGGTGTGGGCCCACTCCTGTGCTCTTAACTTTGCTCACCCAACTGCTACCTGACATTGGGTGCACACTAATCTCCTCGATGAGATTATCAAACTTACCTAGACTTGAATCAAATATGTTGCAAAAGTGTTTGCAACGAGAGAGAAAAGTATTCAAGGCTGAAATAAACTTGAAATGAAATTCCAACAGTGGGTGCTAGTGGAATTGGGGGCTGTTGGGATTTGCCCTAATGAAAAGGAAGCCTCAACTTCAGGGTTCTGAATGGATTAGATTTTTAAACTTAATTTTTATATTCAAATGTTAAGTTTATTTATTGATGCACTGTCAGGACAAAGGCTTAAAAGTATTTCTCTAAATAGCATTCTGTTGCTGATTCTTTGTTGTTCCAAAGGGCTGAAAATTGCTACTAGCTATGAACTGTCTTGTCTTGACCAATCACCAATTACCAATTTAACCATTCCAATGAAATCTTTGAGAGAAATTTCCTAGATAAACCCATTACAATCATCTAGGTGATTCCTCCCTATCTTTGCTCATCACATATTTTCTCTAGCCCAATTAAAGGGCTAAGACTATATTGAATAAAGATTTTTTATTTTTTAGGTTGATCTTTGCCTAGTTAAATTTAACTAGAGATTCTGCCTGCTAGAAAAGCAGTGATTTTGAAAGTTCCAAAGACAGTGATTTGCCTCAGTCCAGCTAAGCTGCTGAGTGATTTCCCCTAGAGAGAGAAAGTCTACTAGATGATTTATCTGGTGCTACCAACGCTTAATAAGCATGCAGCTTTTGAAGGACTTGGACTTCAAAATATTTATTAAAAAATCAACACTAGAGATCCTTTTAGGCACCTTATGAGGTTGCCTGGCGAATACATATCTTCACATAAGAAATAACAGTAATACCAACATTTGGGTGCATAATGAAGGGCCCACTCTAAGAATCAGAACAAGATGAAAATGGCTGAGAGAGAACCTCTCCACTCTTTATATATGAGCTGGTCCTACCCCCTGATGTTTAAACGAGCTCCAACCTACCTAAATGTCATAGATATTATTGACAGTATAAACTGAAGGGCCCTTAAAACAATGAGAAAAACATGAAGGAGGTGAGCTGTGAAGTCAAATGGCTACTAAAGATCAATGGTGTGTAAACCAGATTGAACTCATCAGGGATATGCCAAAGAGGCCACTAAACGACTTGAAAAGGGTGACCAAAAACTAAACAATTACCAAGTGGCTGAGGAAGGAATTGTGATTTATGACGCTATGAATTAGAATACTTTTATTTACAAGCTGGAGCAACACCTTTATGAACGCTGCCAATTATACCCATCTATTTCAAAAGAAACCGGGGTAAGTTAGTAGAACTTGGGCTTTCACAACAGAAAATTGGGGTTAACAACACTGAATTTGAAGTAATCAACTCAAATGACTCAGCGCCCCTTCCGTTCCTCTGCAACAACGCTTCTCAATTTTCTAGCGATGGTATTGAAACAAACAACCTAAAATCCATGGTGCCATTTCCATTTAATTGTGGTGGTGCTTCCTGCTGTTTTAGAAAAACAGCTAACCCAAAAGCTATAACGCCCACCTCGCCCCTCTGTGGCGATACACCTCATTGTTTTGGCACTAAAATTGGAGCCACTAAAGCCCCACGAATGAACCTCAACTTTAGTTATTCAGCGGACCTGGAACCTCCCAACTTTTTTATGTTGCAGACAGCTCAACTGGCTCCCTCACCGACCTGTTTTTCAACAACAAGAATTACAGATGTTGCAATAAATTAGCCAAATCAAATGCTTCAGCGCCAAACTTATTCCTCTCAGGTGAGGTGACGAAAATCTTTACAACTCCCTTGAGTTGTTGAGCTGAGTGCCCTTGAGGCTAACGCGCTCTCTCGCCCATTTTATATTATACCACGCCGGCTTCTAAAACCACCCTTACAGCTAAAGCTAGTAACCGGGCCTCCAACTATGAGATATATTTCTTTACTAAAACCCAAGAAGTCAACATAATCTGCTTGAACCAGTCAATCCCAGGGTCACCGCAACTGACTCCTCTTGATGATATCCTCTTCAGTTTGGAGGAGTTTCTTGGCCAAAAAGCCAAATATCCCAGAAGAAATTCCCACCCATTTACCAATTTGTTTAGTCCTGAACATTCCATCTAAAATTTAGTTTTTACTATCATTTTAGGTCCCACTTAGCTCCAAAAAGTAAAGAGCCATCTGACCCCACCAATTGGGATGATGATATAATTTCTTAATCTAACCAGATAATCTATTTCAATATTGATTCACAAACCTTGGCTGAATTGGTTGTTGATCCTCAAAAATTGACCTTTTTGAGGACCAAACATGAACTTAAGTTTTTACATTGAAAATCCAAAAAATTCTCTTCAAAACAAGTTTAATCTCCAATGTTTTAAAACTTATCTATAATAGACAAATCTATTCTAAAATTAAAACACTCATTCTGATTCATGAGGCTAACCACACTGATGATATTGCCGCTATTATAAATATGGCGATATCATTGGGATATACCATAAGGGTTAATACAAGTTTGGCAATATTGGTGAGATATGTTGGTAGTTTTTTGCACAGGGTGAATCCCACTGAGCAATGGGATGATGATATAAAGATTGTTGGCCCTTAAAACAACTAAATAAATTAACAAAAAAATGAAGCAATTACCAACTTTACTTTTATTATGATACTTAACAGCAGGTTCCTTCTTCTCCGCTATAATCTCATACCAACAAACAATCCTCCTTCTTCAATTGTCTCATCTCACTTATATCTCAGCGACTTCAAATGATACTATTTCCTCAGCTTAGCTATTTGGTCCACCATATTCTCATTGATTCTGGCAGATTATGGTATTCTCAATTCTCTATCACCTTAGTTCAAGGTGATCTACTCAATATTTATAAAATGTCGACATTGCCTTATTGCCCTATTTGGAGGGGATTTAATAGTAACCCTTTCTAAACCAATATTGCCTCATTTCAAGAAGCTTGAATAATTGTAACTAGTATCATGGTCGGTGGATTCTCACCAAGCTGCCATGGATATTTCAGGCTTATTGTCAAGTCATATCAGAATCTCAATATTACCCCCTTTACTGGATGATAAGGCTCCTGATGCTTATACGCCTGTAGGAACTTTACATGCACTCAATTTATAATCTGACTTCTAGTGGGGTCCTTAATAGTATAACCATTGACACCTGTCTTCTCAATAAATGTGAACGGCCCAATCCAGATACTGGCCAAATTGTGCTTCCTTTCAAAACCATATTGGTCATGAAATAGGACCATGTCCCCATCTTTAAACTGGGCTAGCCCGCTATGCAAACCTGATCATCAGCCTGATTCTTAATCTTCTTAGCTAAGCTAAATGAGTACGCTTTTGTAATAAATTTGATTAGTGTGTCAGCTAGGGTCATTAAATAATGTTGGGGATCCATTCCTCCTGTAACTTCTACACAGTCATATAGTAGCTCTGGAAGATCAGGGTGTTTCCAATACAGTAATTGAAAGGGGCTTTTCCTCTTGGCAGAATGGAAGCTAATGTTATAAGTGAAGATGGTGGTGGACAAGTGGGAACTACAATTTAAAGTCAATCTGCTAAAAGTTTATGGAGTATGTTCACTAAAGTCTCTTAACTCGCTCAACCATCCCATTAGACTCAGGGTGGTATGGGTCATTAGAACCACGCAGATGGCCTGTCTTAGATTTGGCCATATCTCAGAGAGATGTGCCTGGGGTTTTGCGCAGGGTTCAGCCCACTGAGCAATAGGACTGACAATATAATGATCATCGTCCTTGAACAAGGTAATAAACTTTTAATAAAAATAGAGCAAATGCTCCAACAACACTCTTTTATTTAATATAATAAATACAGTAGATCCTCACTGTTCCGCCTGCTCTAAACTATTAACGATCCTCCTCATCAATTGTCTCATCTCACTTATATCTCAGAGACTTCAGATGATACCATTTTCTTGACTTAGTTATTTGGTTCCACTATATCTCATTGTTTCCGGAAATACTTCATTCATTAAATTCACAATCACCTAGTTCAAAGTGATTTTCCAACTATTCATTGTACATTAACATCTCCAATTTGCCTCATTTGTAAGAGATACAACAACAAACTGTTCTAGCCCAATATCACCTCATCCTAAGGCTCTTGTAAATCATAACACATACTCAGGCTTGGCAGATTCTACCCGTTCTGCCATAACAACTTGGGGCTTATTGTCCAGTCATATCAGAATCAAGACATTACCCCCCTTGACTGGAGGATAAAGTTCCTATTGCTTATACACCTGAAGGAACTTTACGTGCACTCAGTTGATGATCTGACTGCTTGCAGGGTCCCTGATTGTATATGCATCCACACCTGTCTTATCAATAACTTCAAATGGCCCAATCCAGATACTGGCCAAATTGTGCTTCCTCCCAAAATCATGTTGGTCATGGAATAGAACCATGTACCCATCTTTTACTGGGCTAACCTGCTATGCCAAACCTGATTGGCAGCTTGAGTCTTATTCTTCTTGGCTAAATTGAACGAGTATGCTTCAGTTTTCAATTTTATTAATGTGTCAGTCTGGGTCTTCAAATAATGTTGGGGATCCATTCCGCCAGTATCTTCTATACATGCATATAGCAGCATCGGAAGAGCAGGGTTTCATCCATAAAATAATTGGAAGGGACTCTTCCCCGTGGCAGAATGATAACTAATATTATATGCGAAGGTGGCGGTGGACAGAAGGGAACTCCATTATGAGGGTCGATCTGCTACTAATTTCTGGAGTATATTCACTAAAGTACCATTGACCTGCTCAACCATTCCGTTGGACTCAGGGTGGTATGGGGTTGTCATAACCTCATGGATGGCCATCAGCGTATTAAGCTTTGTGAGGATGTGGGAAGTGAAGTTAGTCCACTTATTGATAAGGAGGAACTGAGGGCAGCCATATCGCTAGATAATAAATTCCATTATGAACTTGGCTGCTGTGACCACCCCCAAATCCTGTATTTCCCACACCTCAACCTACCTGGTCAAGTGGTCAATCACCATCATAATGTATTTGGATTGGTTAGCACCTATTTTCAGAGGGACAACGTTATCAATGGAAACCATATGCCAAGAAAAATGTGGTTTTACTAAATAGTATGAAGCCTTCTGGTGGAACGGCTTTTCCACTTGTCACTGGTGGCAGCAGGATATAGTTTCCAGCACGTCAAAATTCATGCTATTCTAATAATATTAAGGGTGCAACAATTCTAATTTCTTGCGCATGCCACCATTTCTGACTGCTATATGTGCGCTCATAATAATGTTAAGCCATGCCAAGGGTTGTGGAAAGACCACTGTAGAATTGCCAATCCGCTTGTACAGTTTCCATTTCACTGGAAGGTATTGGATTGCATCTCATTCAAACTTTTATGACTTGAGGCGGTTCATCGTCATATTTTCCACTGTGCATTTTGTCATACATCACATAGCTCAAATCCGCTGTGACAGCAAAAGTTGGCAACCTTGACAAGCAATAGGCGCTCTGGTGTTTTGCTCCAGGTTGGTGGAGAATCTCGAAGTCAAAGGCCTTCAGTTTGAGGGCCCTTGGGCTAAGAGCCCTTCAGGATCCTTGAGGTTCTGCAACCAGCGTAACAAAACATGATCCGTTACAGCTTTGAACATCAGTCCCTGAAAGTACACTCTAAATTGCTTATACACATATATTAACATTAAGCACTCCCACTAAGTCACAATATAATTATGTTCATGGCAATTCAAACATCAACTGCCATACGCCACTAGGTGCTCCTCCCCTTCATCATCTTTTTGGGATAGTATTGCCCCAACGGCGGAAAGGGATGCTTCCATCTGAACAATAAACTCATTAACAAAATTAGGGTAGCACAGCACTGGCGCACTGATTACCTAGTTTGCAGTGTATTGAAGGAGCATTGTCAGCATTATGTCCTTTCAAACGTGGCATCCTTCTTTAATAACTCAAACAGCAGACCTCCTATACAGTTAAAGTTTGGTATAAAGCGTTGGTAGTAGCTAACTTCCCCAAAATACTTGTATGCTGCGCTTACTGTTTGGTGTAGTCATCCTTTAAATAGCATCCACCTTGGCCAACTGAGGTTTAAGTACAATTGCATCTAACTTAAACCCAAGGTAGACCAGTTGGTAAGTAAGAAGTGGCATTTTGGGGCTTGATTTTAATGTTGGCTTGTGCAAGTCAGCGGAAGACCTCCTCCAGGTGGGTAGGATGCTTGGAGAATGTATGCAAAAACATTATTATTGTTAAGGTACAAGAAGACGCACAACAGCTTCAGGTCACCAAGAATGGTGTTATGGCCCGCTGAAACATAGCTGAGACGTTACATAAACCTTGAGGCATACACGTCAGTTGGAAAAGCCCCTTAAATGTGATAAGGGCGCATTTCTCCTGTTCCGCTGAGGGTAGCTAGATTTGCTAATATCTGGATATCAGATCCGTCAACAAGGAGTAACAAGCTCTACCTAGCTTATCCAGAGCATAATTGATCTGCGGCAAGGGGTATGTGTCCTTTTTGGTGATGCTTTAAGCTTCCAGTAGTCTATTACTACCTGGTCGGTGCCATCCTTCTTCTTTACAATAAGAATGGGCGAAGCCCATGGACTCTGATGGTTTGAGCATCCCCCGCTCCAGAAGCTTCTCAATTTCTTCAGTTACTACTTCCTCAGGCGCCCTCAATCAGCGAATTGGCCATGACCTGATGGGGGATGATCCACATTGTCCAATTTGATGGACCACCCTCAAGCGCACCCTAAATTGTGGTCATTGACAGCTAAAATTTCCTTATATTTTTCAAAATAAAGATATCGCCCAATTTTTCTGTTCTTCAATTAAACCACCTATGTTTTTGCGCAGAACCACTATCATTACGCTGAGATGAGAATTGACCAGAAAGCCAAATTAATCCAGTGATACAAACTCGTGAACCTGAAGGACCTCCTAACAGGGGACAAGTGTAAATACACCACTAGTTGGTGTCAGCGGAATTGTATTGGTTTGTGCTGCATATTGGCTAACAATACCTTGATCTCCCCATGACCTAGTAGTTTAATGCCAG
This sequence comes from Massospora cicadina, assembly GCA_022478985.1. Lineage (NCBI taxonomy): Eukaryota > Fungi > Entomophthoromycota > Entomophthoromycetes > Entomophthorales > Entomophthoraceae > Massospora > Massospora cicadina. The sequence continues at coordinate 46,571 of JAKSZP010005398.1, read as the reverse complement.
GAGCCACATGAGGCTTGAGCTGTTCTTGCTGCTAAGGGCCAATAACTTCCCCATAGAGTCCAGCTGGTACTTCTACCTTCAACTCAGTATTTATTATTACTTGATGTCTGGAGGGAATGAATATGGGCCCAGCCGCTTGAGGAGACAATCCTTGATATTTGTTTATCTGATGGGGGAGAGCCCAGGTCTTCCTCTTTAGCCAATGGTAGTGCACTGGTATTACACCGTCACTATAGGCAATGTTGACTTGTCCCATATGCATCAGATCCTTTGGAACTCTGATCAAGGTAAAATAAAATGGGATCCGCTTCCCAGAATTTTGAACATCTCTTCCTGCATGTCAACTACATCCAAAGTGTAACGGACGAGTTTGGCTCATATGTTACAATCTGACTTGGATTTGGATTTTCTGAATCTTAGTCAGATTGCTTTATAAACATTTTTGGGTTGGTCGGTTTGGGCGCTGGGTTGTGCCTCGCCTGAGTTGTAGATTAGGCTTATGTAAGCCTAATTAATGGCTCAGGTGATCCCCCCAAAGTGCGGCCTTTATAAGACACACCTGCCCATTCTGAAGTTCACTTCAGAATTCTAAGAAATTTCCCCTAGCATTCCCTACCTGAGGAGCACTGTTGGTTGCTCCCCAGATGAGCTATGGATGGCAGGGCCTTTTATTTCCCAGAATAAAAAATTAAAAGCGTTTTTAGCGTTTGCATACCTCACTAAATTATGGTTTTTCCCCTATTGAGATGCTAATTCAAGCGGGTTGGCGTGGTCCAACTCCCCTTGAGGACTTTGCACAACCAACCAGGATTAGGGGATTACTGGGGCGTGATTGGGTACTGAGGGTACCTCTCCCAGAGTGGTTGGCCAGTTTGTTTTCATGTCAGTGCACCAAAAAAAATTTATTTATATGGCAGTCAGAACTGTTGTTTTTCTGGTCTGTTACATTATTCTGAAGTCAATGTGCAATGCATGCTGCCAATCCCCATTTTGGACTGACCTCAGTGGTCACTTGGGCCCAGTTGTTGAGGATCCAGAACTGGTGGGAGCCAGTGACTGATGGCCAACCCTGGACTTGAAGTGAATGTTGATTCAATTTCCCAGTGGGGCCTCCCACTCACCAGGGATCAGTAGCGTCAAGGGGATCTGTCCCAGAAGGGCTCCCTCACCCCGCGGATGGTCCACCCAGAAAGGGGTCAGACGTCCAGCCAAGCTGGACCATGCGCCCCTCTCACATTTTCTTTGGCAAAAGCGCCTTCCCAGTCAGGATGGGAAGACCATTGCCAATGGGAGCCTGGGAGGGGGCGCAACACAGCCACATGCTAGGAATGCATCCTTGTGCCAGGTGGGCTGATTCCGGCAGCCCAGTGGTGATTCAATCCCACCATCTGTGTTTCTTTGAGGGGCTCAGAGTTTATCTGGGCTAATTTTACTGGGGCTCGAGGTAACTCACCCCAGGAAGCCCTCATTGTGGCAGCCTTCCGCCAAGGCGCCCCTCTTCAGGGATGGGTCCTCCTTTAGCAGGGGGTGATGTAATAGACGAGTTTGTTTCATTTGTTACATTTTGACTTGGATTTGGATTTTCCAAAACTGAGTCAGATCACTTTATAAACATTTTTGGTTTAGTCATTTCAGGCGCTGGGTTGTGCCTCACCTGAGTTGTAGATTAGGCTTGTGCAAGCCTAATCAATGGCTTGGGTGAGGCCCCCAAAGCGCGGCCTTTATAAGGCGCGCCTGAACATTCTAAAGTTCACTTCAGAATTCTACGAAATTTCCCCTAGCATTCCCTACCTGGGGAGCATTATCAGTTGCTTCCCAGATGAGCTATAGATGGTAGGGACTTTTATGTCCCATGATAAAAAATTAAAGGCTGAATTGGGGTTCTCATACCTCGCTAAATTATGGTTTTTTCCCTGTTGAGACGCTATTTCGAGTGGGTTGGGGTTGGCCAACTCCCCCAGAGGACTTTGCACAACCAACCAGGATTAGGGGAGTGCTGGGTTTGATTGGGTACTAAGGGTACTTCTCCCAGCATGGTTGGTCGGTTTGGTTTCGTTTCAGTGCACCAAACAAATATTATCTATATGGCAGTTGGAACTGGGGTTTTTCTAGTCCGTTACACAAAGTGTCACATAAAAAGAAGTTTTAATTAGAAGGTCGTAACAGCTGTTTGGTAGCACTATTGCTGGCGCTATGATGACAATTGACCCAAACTTCAAGGGCAAAGCACTATACGCTTCCTCTGAGATTGTACTCTTGGCTCCAGTGGTCCCATTAATCATTTGATGATCTATATCAGGCTTTATTGTCAACTTTGACACCAATTTAGTGGAAACTATGTTGATTGGGGCACCCATATCTATTATAGCATGAACTCAGGTTTTGGCTACAGCAATGTCACAGTATGTACATACAGAGTAAGAAGAATCTGACAGTTAGATATTGTGGACAATTAATGGATCTCTTTTCCAAGGAAAACTCATAATCCTCTCGCTGACTTTAGGTTATTCTTTTATGATAGCATCTACTGGAAGATCTACGTTTACTCCATACAGGAAAGGTGCATCAGAGGAGGGGTCCAGCTCTTCTGGGAAACTTGGTCAAACATTTGACAAGCGTATGGCTTTGGATACTCCAGATATCCTTCTTCCGCCGTGTGCTTGGCTTGCGCTCATGTCAATATATTCACCTCTTCAACTGGCTGCTCATATAGGAATGTGTCATTGTACTGAGGGACTTCTGCCGAATATTCAAGAATAGTTTGGGTGGGACGTTTGGGGTTTGGATAGTGGAGGTAGAGAGTCCCATCTCTCCTCCTCTCTGACTTTTCCCCTGATAGTACTGGTCCTGTTGTACGTAATGGACCCACCAATTAGGGCAACCTCATGCCAGATGCCCAGGGAGATCACATTCAAAACAATTTACCCTGTAGGGTCTACAACCCCTAGATTATTGTAAGATGGCCCATGACAAAAAAAGACTGTAGGTGAACGGCGTTAACAGGTCTGGGTCAATAGGATGACTGTGAATTGTTGGCATAATTAGGCCCAGTTTGGTAACTGGACTGTTGACTATAAGCAGGTCCAGGGCGGAAGGTAAACTGCTGGGGGAAACTTGCTGAATCTGAATTGGATGGAAGAATTACTCCAAATAAGAAGATCTGGCAACAGCGGCGGTATGTTTCACTCTGTATTGGGTGGAGGATTGGTAGCATATAATTGGTGCAGAAACTGAAAAATCTTGAGCAGGGGTACATCATCATCATCATCCAAAATTGAGGTCATGACGTTGTAAAGCTTGTGGTATGGCTTTATTACGGAGGTCATTGCAATGCACATGTCAGATAAGATAAAGTTTCTTCCCCAATTAACACATGGGCTTCCACTGTGAATTAGTCAGCAAATGTGGTGTAGTTCTCATTATGATGGAACCCAATGATCAAGAACTCAGCCTTCCATTGTGACATCTTTGAGGTTCCTACAAACAATTGCAGCACAGTATCCTTTGCTTCTCAGTATGTGACGGAACTTTTTGGAAGATAGCAGTTGACTTGGTCAGCACTTCCAACATCCAAGGTGGACATTAACAATTTCACTTTACACCAATCCAATGCTCCTTCTGTTGCAAACTCAAAACACTTAATGAATCCATTAATATTCCCATTGCGATCAAATGGAGGCAGTTTATCAATACAAGCCTCCTGAAAAAGCTCATTCTGACTTTTGAGCATGGCGTCCAAGGCAATGTAGCTTCCATATATTCAGGTGGACAGTGTGTTGGGAGAATTCCCCGTTAGTGCAGGCCTAGTTTGACATAGCTGACACCTGGAGTAATTTATATCTTTTTTGGTGTTGATCAATGGGCCCAAGTAGTGAGCTCCACTGCTATAAGTTTGGCGATATTGTTAATATATGCTAAAAGTCTTTTGCACAGGGTCAATCCCACTGAGCAACACGCAGATGATATGAAGATTGTTGGCCCTTGAAGTAGCTTAATAAATGTAGTAAAAAATGAAGCATTTGCCCCAAAAATAATTTTATTATAATACTTAACAGCAGAGTCTTTCTTCTCCGCTATAATATCTTACCATCAAACAATTCTCCTCATTCAATCGTCTCATCTCGCTTATATCTCAGCAACTTCAGATGATACTGTTTCCTCAGCTTAGCTATTCAGTTCCGCTGTATTCTCATTGGTTCTGGAAGATAATGTATTCTCAATTCTTTATTCTCTTAGTTTTGAGGCAATCTACTCAATATTTACCAATTGTCAAAATCTCCTTATTTCCATATTTGGATGCAATCCAATAATTATCCTTCCTGACCCAATATCACCTCATTCCAAGGTGCTCAAATATTTGTACACTATAAATAATGGTCTGTGGATTCTAGTCAATCCACTTTGGATATTTAGGCTTATCATTCAATCATACCAGAATCTCTATATTAACCCTCTTGACTGGACAATAAGTCTATTATTGTTTATACGCCCAGAGGAACTTTGTGTGCACTTGGTTAATAATCTAACTGCTTGCAGAGTCCTTGATAGTATAGGCGTCAACACCTGTTTTCTCAATAATTTCAAATAGACTAATCCAGATGCTTAAAACTTTGTGTTTCTGACTGAATATGTTATGGTCATGGAATAGAACCAGCTCTCCATCTTCAAACTAAGCTAGCCCGCTACGCCATTCTTGATCAGCAGCCTGATTCTTTTCTCTTTAGCCAAACCGAAGGAGTACGCTTTGGTTTGCAACTTGGATAAAAAGTCCGCTAGGTTAGTCAAGTAACGTTGGGGATCCAATCCGTTGGTATCTTCTATGTAAGCATAGAGAAGTGCTGAAAGAGCAGATTGTCGTCCATATAGTAACTGAAAGGGACTATTCCCCATGGCAGAATGGTAGTTAATGTTATAAGTAAAGATGACGGTGGAAAGGAGGGAACTCCAATCTGAAGGTTAATCCGCTACCAATTTGTGGTTTATGTTCACTGAAGTCTTATTAACTCTCTCATCTATCTTAATAGACTTGGGGTGATATGGGGCATCAAAACCCCTGGATGGCCATCAGCTCAACTAGCTTTGGAAGGATGTCAGAAGTAAAGTTGTTTTTTATTATTGGTAAGGATGAACTGTGGGCAGACATGTTACTGGATAATACATTCCATTATAAACTTGGCCACTGTGACCGCCCCCAAATCCCATATCGCCCATGCTTCAACCCACCTGGTTAAGTGGTCAATTGCCACCAGAATGTATTTGGACCAGTTAGCTCCCTTTCACAGAGGGACAACGACATCAATGAAAACCATATGCCAAGCAAAATTGGTTTCACTAAAAAGTATAAAGTTATCTGGTGGAAAGGCTTTTCCACTTGGCACATGTGGCAGCAGAAAATTGTTTTCAAGCACGTCAAAGTTCATGATTTTCTAATAATACCAAGGGCGCAACAATTCCAACTCTTGCGCACTCCACCATGTCTGACTACCTTATGTGCGCTCTTGATAATGATAGGCTATGCTGAGGGTCTAAGGGAGTTCACCATAGAGTCTCCAACCCGATTGTACAACTCACCGTTTTACTAAAAAGTATTATTTTGCATCTCATTTAGCGCCTTTATAGCTTGAGGCGATTCTTCATATTATTCTTGCTGAGCATTTTATTGTACATTGCATCACTCAGATCTGCTGTGACGGCAACAGTTGGTAGCCTTGACAAGCAATCAGAGTTCTGGTGTTTTGCTCCAAATTGGTATTGGATCCCAAAGTCACAAGCTGCAGTTTGAGAGCCCATCAGGCTTGACGCCCTTTAGGCTCCTTGAGAGTCTGCAACCAGTGTATTGAAGCATGATCCGTTATGACTTTAAACTCCACTCCATGTAAGTACACCCTAAATTGCTTATACTCTTAGATCACCGCTATACACTCACGCTAGGTCATAGTATAATTATTTCTTGGCATTTTAGGCTCTGACTGCTTTACGCAACGGGGTGCTCCTCCCCCTCATCATCTTTCTGGGATAGGACCGCCCTTACAGCGGAAAGAGATGCATCCGTATGAATGATAAACTCTTTATCAAAATTTGGGTAGTGCAGCACCAGCGCACTGATTAACACCATCTGAAGCATATCAAAAGGGTATTGTTGACGTTCCTTCCAATCAAACCTGACATCCTTTTTTTAAATCAAACAGCGGATCTTCAATACAACTAAAGCTGGGTATAAAGCGGCGGTAGTAGCTGACCATCCCCAAAAATACTTGTATGCCGCGCTTACTTTTTGGTGTAGTCATTTTTGGATAGCATCCACCTTGACTGGTTGTGGTTTCATCCCGTAGCATCTACCAAAAACTCAAGGTACTCATTTTGGTCTTTGAAGAAGTGGCATTCACGGGGTATGATCTTGATGTTGGCCTCAGCCAGCTGGCGGATTACCTCAACCAAATGGGCAAAGTGCTCAGAAAACGTGTGGGAGAATACATTGATGTTGTTAAGTTACACAAGGACGCATGACAGCTTTGGATCGCCAAGGATGGTGTCCATGGCCCGTTGAATCTAGCTAGCGCATTAAATAGCCCTTGAGGCATACGTGTCAAATGAAAAAGCCATTTTGATGTGATTATGGCGCATTTCTCCTGTTTCACCAGAGGAAACTCAATTTGTGAGTACCCCAAATCTAATCCATTACCAAGAAGTAACGAGATCCTCCCAACCAATCCAGGGCACTGTCAATATGTGGCAATGGTTATGAGTTCTTCTTGATGATACTTTTGAGCTTCTGGTAGTCTATCAATACCCAGTTGATACCATCCTTCTTTTTGACAATTAGAACGGGCAAAGGCCATGGGCTCTTTGACGGTCGGAGCATCCCTTGCCCCCTCAGCTTTTTAATTTCCTTGATTCTACTTCCTCAGCTGCCCTCAATTAGCAGATTGGCCAAGATCTGATGGGGGATGATCCCCAGTATCCAACTAATGGACCAACTCTGAGTGCACCCTAAATTGTGGTTGTTGAATAAAATCCCCTTATACTTTTGAAATAAAGATATTACTTGTCGTTTTGTTCTTCCAATAACCTCATTAAATTCTCATGAAGTACCACCGCCATTACGCTGCGCTGTGGCTCAACAGGTAGACCAAATTCATCCAGCAACCTGAACTTGTAACCTGAAGAATTTTCTCAACTAAGGTCAAGTGTAAATACGCCACTATTTGATGCTGGCAAATTTGCAATGGTTTATTATGTAGATTCACTAGCAAAACCTGATCTCCCCAGGTCCATAAGTATAATGCCTGGAGCCACATGAGGCTTAAGCCGCAATTGCTGATAAGGCTCAATGACCTCTTTATAGAGTCTGGCTGGATTTTCCACCTCTAACTCAGTGTGCACTATTAATTGGTGTCCGGAAGGGATGGATATAGGCCCATCAGCTCTGAGCGGCATCCCTTGATATTTGTATATCTGCTGGGGGAGGGCTCAGGTCTTTGTAAGTAGAGTATCTATAGCTCTCCTGTTCCCAGCGTGGTAGTGCATGGTGCACAGGGCCAACGCAAGGAAACTAGTCATTAGCAGTAAAGTTACTAAAGCCCTGCAGAGGGTGCTTGAGCTGTAATAACTTAAATTGAGGATGGGTTATCATTAGCAGGAAAAACCAAACTGGAACCATGCGGTGTATAGAGTGCAAGTGTATAGGCGACCAATGTTGGAGGGAACCTGGGAGGCCCAACGGGGCACAGGCGGAGAGACTTACAGTTGTTAGAATTAAATGGTTAATGTTATGCTAGACCTTCTCAAAGAGGTCCACACATAGGTTTGTCCAAGATAAAATATAAAAAACGGTGTACTAGCAAAGTATTTTATTATGAGGGAAGTCATACAACGAGAGAGATTGGTCTCAAGGAAAAGATATAATGGAATTTGGGGAAAAAATCAATTGATGGAAGCAGGTCTAAGATGAGGTGCACCAATAAGCGCACGCTTCCATCAGGCAGTAAACTATACTTGGTAGTTGACCAAACTCAGGTTATTGATTGTAGGAGAGGCTGACCCAAGCAGAAAATTCCAAAATCTGAACAGGTTTCAAGACCCCGTTCACCGCAAAACTGAAGCAAACCATCTTCATTAATTGCAAAGCTAGTTCATTTTAATGCACCTGCTGTTATAAAGGGCCAAACTTCTCTTGCATCCCTAGGACCAACCTAGGCATATCTCTCCTTAACCCAGAGTTGATCTAAGGTATGCTTGAGGTCAGGAGACCTGCCAAATTCACCTTCTTAGCCTCCTGACATGCCGCTTTGTCCTTAATGTTTGTCCCAGTTATTATGTCATCTTTAAGCCATGATAGTATTGCTCTTTAATCAATGTAGCAAACTGGAAACGCTCCATCACTTTATACAATGTTGATATGTCCTTATGCACCGGATCCTTTGGCACTCTGCTGGAGGTAAAGTAAATTGGAATCCTCTGTCACAAAATTTTGATTGCCTCCTCAGTCATATCAATGACAGCTCCTGAAGTGACTCATTAAAGAAGTTCTAATCAATAGGGCATAATTACTGGTTGGTAGCACAATCACTGGAGCTACAACAACAATTGACCCAAACCGCAAAGGTAGAATGCTGTACGCTCCCTCAAAGACCGTGCTTTCCGCTCCAGCAGTCACATACACCAGTTGATGTTCTACATCAGGTTCTAATGTCAACTTCGCCACTAACTTGGTGGAAACTATGTTTACTGGGGCGCCCATATCTATTATAGCTTGTACTCAATTTTTTGCTACAAAAATGTCACAGTATGTACAATAAGAATAAGAAGAAGTTTGACTGTCTAATACATAGACATATAAGGGAGCTCTTTTCCTAAGGAAGCTCATAATCCCCTCACTACTTTGGGGTATTCTTTGACAATAGCGTCTACTAGGAGGGTGACGTTTACACCTTTAAGGGAAGGTGCATCTGAGGCAGTTTTCAGATCTTCTGAAGTAGCTTGGTTGAAATTTGACAGGCGTAGAGATTTTGTTGCTCCTGAGGTCCTTCTTCCACTGCGGCCTTGGATTGCGTCCATTTCAGTATGTTTACTCCTCTGACTGGCTGCTGGTATAAAAACTCGTCATCTTACTGAGGGAATTTCACTGAATATACTATAATAGGTTCAGCTGGGACGTTTGGGGTTGGGATAGCGGAGGTGGAGAGTCCCATCTCTACTCTGCTCCATATTTTCCCTGGTAGTATTGATCCTACTATATTACTGAACCTGATAGTTGGGGAAACTCTGGGCAAGGCGGCCAGGGTGACCGCATTTAAAACAATTCACCCCATAGGGCTTGTGTCCTTGGTTCTTGTAAGATGTCCTAGGCCAATAATTTGATGGTTGGCAATTGGCGTAGCCAGGGCCAGGTCAATAGGTTGACTGTTGACAGTCGGCGTAATTATGCACTGGTTGGTAGTTGGCTGTTGACAATTATCATAAGCTGGCCATATCAGAAGTCAAACTGCTCGGGGTTCCTCAGGTGATGGCAAGTCACATAATTATAATAAGGCTGGAGGTTACTAGGCGGAATATGAACAGGACGGAATATTTCCATTAATAATAAGGTCTGGTGATGGCGGCAGTATGTTTCTGCTCTGTATTGGGCGGAGGAAAGATAGAAGATGAATGGTGCAAAAACTGGACAGCTTTGAGCAGGGGTACGTCATCCTTCAAAATCAGAGTCATGACGTTGTAAAGCTTACGGTATGGCTTCACTGAAAAGATTGTTACAATGTACACATCAGATTTTGATAAAGTCCCCGCTTCAATGAACATGGGCTTCCACCAAATATAGGTCAGCAAATGCAGTGAGGGTCTCATTACACTGGAACCCAATGGTCAAGAACTCAGCCATCCGCTGCAACATCTTTTTAGTACTGTCATGAAAAAGTCCGAATAAGTTTGAATCAGCCTTTTAGTCAGGATGCGTGAGCACCCAAAAAGTAAGCCAGAATGCCAGTGGCATTACCACTTGTATGATTTTGTATGGAGCCGCAAATTGGGTAATAATGACTCATTGATTTAGAATGAGCGTGGAAAGGAACCCAACAATGAACCAAATAGAGACAACTCCAAACACTGAGGGTCTTGCTGCAGGGGATTGTACTACTGGGTCTACCACTTTGGGGTTGCTTATAAGAGGGTTTATCACTAACGCAGTGACAAGAGGGCAGATCCTTGCTTGGAACTGAGTCATTTACGGCCACAGAATTCTGATATCTTGATAGCGGATAGCTCCAATAATGGGGTTAAATTCCTAGAAGCTTCTTGCACGTTGGATCCAGTTGGCTATGGTGGGAGTGACTGTAATCATCAAAACTGGTAAAGCTCATCTGGTGTAGGGACTGACAGCCCAACAGGTTAGTGCCATGAGGACTTCAGCAAGAAGAATTCAAGTAAAAATAAGAAATTTGGGTACTAGAAAAACTTTTCTCTCTCGTTTCAATCACTTTTGCAACCCATTCAATTTAAGTCTGAATCTAGTTTGATAAATCTCATAGAGGAGATTAGTCTGCGCCCATGTCAGGGAGCAGTTGGTCAAGCAAGGTAAGAGGAGCAGGTGGGAGGCCCGCGGCCTCAAACGTTCAAAAACGCCCCGGAGAAACTGGCGGAATAGAAAAAAATTTCAAAAGAACTGGCAGTCACTATTTCCCCGGAAATCCTCACTTGGTAAGCACGATGCAACCAGTACATCAATAAGCCGCACTCCCAGCCACTTTCGTCAGTGGAATACGGAGTTTTCGTGTTTCTGGACATCCAACAAACAGCTTTATGGGAAAAATTTTGTGGGGATGTGCACACCTTTTTCCTGACCGCAGTGTACGTTGCAATTCATTCCATGTCATGCAGTTGGCTGGACCTAGGTTTTGAAAACAAGGAGGCAGCAGACGAGGCTGCTGTGGTGCATGTAGTGATTGACCTCCCTGAAGGGCAATGTGTCATCAAAACAAAACGCACTAGATGGACAAAATCCAACCAAAATTTTCCTCACATTTGACTTCTTGCCTACTATGGTAAATCGTGACATTTTGGAGCAAAACCTGAAAGATGGTCTTGCCATCTATGGCGAGGTACAAAAATTTTGAAATGCAACGCTTTACGCTGATGCCACACCTGTGCACTGGCAAAGCCATCACAGTTCTGACCCCAACCGAGGAGATCGCGAAGGGCCTAACCCAGATCCTGCACTCCACTTTTATTAACATTGAAGGGCATACCACACACCCTTTCCAGGTAACCGTGGACAGCGCGCCCCCCATCTGCACCCACTGTGACACGTTCGACCATAAGGCACATGCATGCCCCACCAAGGAGGGCGTCACACTCCAAGAGCACCCCTCAGCGGCCATGGCCAGCGGAGAGGCGCACTACAAACCAACTGTAAGCACCAAAGAGGCTTTCCCATGGGGAGCACAAGGCCTCTACCTTCTGGTAAAACCTATTTCCCCACAGGAGTGGAAGAAGACCAAGCAGGCCCACAGGGCCACGGCCAAGGAAGCGGCCAAAGTCACCACTGCTATCCCACACTCCCAATGCTAGGAGGACATCGAAACCTTCACGGTGGAAGCAAATTGGGAATCCACCAACCAATCAGATTGGGAAGCCTATACCAATTGGGTCACCCGATCTGAGGATCCAATGGGCAACTCAAATTCTCCCGATCTTTGCAACCAAGCTCTGGTCAAAACTGACTTGGCCTTCAACCTACCTGAAAAGAAAATTTTTACCCCGCTCAATGGTGCACTGAACTCATCTGCACCGCAAAAAATTCGTCCAACGTCAGGGAAACAAAAAGCGAAGGCAAAAGCCAATGCAAACCTTTCTGCAAAAATTAATAAAAATACTGATAGCGTTGCTGCAAACACCCACGCTGCCATGAAGGCCTATGGGGATCTAGAGGAGGCTAGTGGGCCCAGGTGCCCACCCCCTCGCACCTAAGGTGCAATGGGGGAAACCTTCACTTTAGGGATGTTGAACATTGCCGGACTCAAGGCCTCGCCATCCCGGGCTAGGAAACTGAACTTTTTACAACAAAATTTACCCGTGGATATCCTGGCCATCCAGGAGTCCCACTGTCTGCGAGGTTCTGAGGAGGCTTGGAAAACAATGCTCCTCCCATCCCTATCCTTTTGATTGAAGCACTGTGGGGTGCTAATTTGGAAAAATAATTTTTTTCAAATTTTTATTGTCGTAAACCTTCCTCAATGGCCGAGTCCTTGTTGTCACCTTTTTGTGGGCTGACGTGGTACACGCTATCATCAACATCTATGCCCCAAATGGTGCACAAGAGCGTCAGGAGTTTTTTTGTCAGTCAAATCCCTCCTGCTACCCTCAGACCCTTTCATAGTTGGTGATATGAACTGTTGGCTAAACCCTCCAATGGACCAGTGCCTTCCTCCTCCCATGCCCCCCAGGGTCACGTATAACTGCGCGTTCTAAAGGCCACCCTTAGGTTAATGGATGCGCTGCTGCGGCAAGCCCCGCTGCTTGAGATCATGATGCGCCCCCACGTCCACAATGGCCAATTAAGGTCCATGTCCCGCATTGACCTTATCCTTACGCCAGTGAAATTCCAACCCCACATATCCCACTTTAAAACAACAAAAATGGAATTCTCTGACCATCGACTGGTCTCAATAACCTACTACCTACCTGTCACAGCTGCTAAGGCCCCACAGTGGTGCAAAATCCGCCCCCAAGCTCGTATCACCAGGATTCTCCATGTGGGTGGAATCAGCAACTTTGGCAAAAGAGTTTGTTGCACCATTTTGCTCAGACCCCATTTTCACATGGGCAACCTATAAAGAGGATACCATATGCCACTCTTGCCACCTCTCCCCAGATGCTCCTGAGCCACATCGGCGGTCATTTTACACGCTCTGGCAGAATTGGCACACCTGGAGTCTAATATCCCCGCTACAGGATACAGCCCTGCATGGGGCCAGAAGTGGGCAGAGGCAGCCGCCCACCTCAACGTGCTCTAAAGGCAACACAAACATTGGGTTTGTGTTCAGTACAGGGCCAAATACATCACAAAAGGTGACAAGTGCACTGCATATTTTTTTTAAAAAAAATTTCGCACCACACCAGAGCGTGGCCTGCACATAGGTGCAAAGGTTGGATGATTTCATTGCGGATATGCCAGCTGAAGTGGCAATCGAAATACAAAAGTATTACTCTGAGTATTAATAATCTGATCCAATTCAGCTGGCTGAAGTGGCAGAATTTCTCAACCGATTCCACATCCACACCATTTCCTAATACCCAGAAATAATGAATTTGGTTACTCCGAGCAAATTATGGACAGCCATTCGCGGTGCACCAAACTGAAAATGCCCAGGCCCGGATAGCATTCCTTTTTAATTCTATAAAATGTATTTCAAATATATATCCCCACTACTGCTTGCCTCACTTAACCAGAGCCTTCTGGAAACACGCCTCCTACCAGGAGGACAAGAGGCCTTCACCATCACACTCTTCAAAAAAAGGGGACAAGCTAGACTTAGCCAACTGGCGCCCCATTTCTTTAACTAACATGGATACAAAAAATTTAATAAAAATCATGGCTAACCGTTTAGGGATTGTAGCATCTGCCACCATCTCCCCAGAACAATTTGGTTTATAACCAGAAGGTCGATTTGGGATAACGTGCACTCTGTGGCTAATGTATGTCAATCCACAGCCTCTGGGGCACTGGCATTCTTAGACCAACAAAAGGCCTATGATAGAGTAAACTGGGAATATCTCAGGGCCTGCCTCCATAATTCCGCTTACCTCCTCACTTCATCAACTGGGTGATGCTGCTCACGGAATCTGCAACAATGGCAGTACGTGGCCCTGGCTTCCTAACAGAAGTAGTCCGCCCCTAAAGGGGCTTGCGACAAGGGGACCCCCTTATCCCACTCTCATACAACTTCAGCCTTGACCCACTACTTCGAATGCAAATGCCCAACTCACTGGGGTCCATGTGCCAGGCCAAGCCCCAGTCATGATGATGGCGTTTGCAGATGATCGTGTGGTGGGGGTGTCTAATAATAAAGATGCACGCGCACTTGAAGCTCTCATCCAGGAGTATTCCTGGGTAAGTAATGCTGCACTGAACGCCTCCAAGACCGAAATCATCCTCCTTGGTTGGTATCAAAACTGCTGGGCCCCTGCAACCAGTGCTCAGCCCGGCCCATCTGCTCACAAACGCGCTCGCCCTCCCAGCTCACTCCACACCACCCCACTGGTGCTTCCCTTTGTGCCACGCCCTACCATAGGGCCAGTCCGCCATCTGGGCGTGTGGGTGGAGGCAGGCGGATACACCAGCAGTAATGGAGAGTCATATTCTGGACAATGTGACGAAGCGCATCGCCTCCCTCAGAGCCCACCCTACTTCCCTTACTGGTAGGGTCGTTTTGGCCAACTCTATGCTCCTCTTCAAAGTCTGGTTTGGAGCCCACGCCATCCCCTTCTCCCCAAGCTTCTTCAAATCCTTGCATGCCCTGCTGCAAGGATGGCTATGGTCAGGCCGCCCTCCACCAGTACGGTTAGAAGTCATGTTTGGCCCTCATTAGCACGGTGGTATGGGCCTGCTTGACTTCAGAGCTATGCGGCCAAGATCTTAGGTACCTGAATTGCGGCCGTCACCACCCCTACACTCCCCTCCCAACACTGGTCCTTCGCGGCCTGCTTTAACTTCTCCCAAGCCTTGGGCCTCAACAATCCATCGAACCCCCACTCCCTGATGAGATACCTGGCTTCACATCCCATCGGCCACAGGTCCTCACGGGACTAAAACCCACTACAAACGAATCCTACTCTCCATGCGGAGCGCTGAATGGAGAATTCATATTAGCGGACATACAACCAGAAGAGGCCGCCCCTCTCCTCAATTCACACAAGAGGTACAGGGGCTACCCATCCATGATGGCGTGATCCCCATACGGCCCCATGTCCTGTCCAGGGTGGACTACCTGGACATGATGGACATCCCTTACTCCATTGAGACCCAAAAAAACATCTGGAAATACGCTCACCATCCTCTGTTGCAGCCTCAAGTCCGCTCCCATGTGTGGCGCTGCCTGAGGCGGGTGTACCATATGGCTGAGCGCTCCAACGCTTTACACTCATCCTGCGTCGTGTGTGTCCAGTATGGGACACTGTTCCACCGCCCGGAGAAGTGTTCTACCTCTAAAGTGATATGGCGCGAAGTTCAACGTTTACTGGTCCAGAATCAAACACATCACTTCAGTCTGTCAAGAGATATGTTTGCTTTATCAATGGCCTCCCCCTTCCTCCCTCTCTCCGTGCTCTGGTGGTTGCAATCGCCATGTGGACCATCTACACGATTGTCTTGGATGCCATCGCAGGCTTCACCCCCACCCTCCCAGAAGCTGTCCACAGATTCCGGTCTCATTTGGTGGACCACTTTCAAGCGTGGATGTTTGGATACCTCCCACTGCGCCGCCAACAGCTGGTATCCTCCTGGTTCCCAGTTTGTTTCATCAAATCAGACCCCTTCCTTCACAAGTGTTCAATTGTGGCTACGGCCCCTTCACGCGTTCCCTCCCCTTCCCCATAAGTGGCGTTCCCGCTGGCAACAAGAGATAGCATCGCTTCTCTGGGGTGCCTTCCCTGTTACTAAGTGTTGTCTCAGTTGAGTCAATTTCGGAAGTGTCTATCCCATGGTCGGCCTTCCCCACAATAAATTAAAATAAAAAGAAATTTGGGTACTAGAAGGAATTTATTGGAAAGAAAACTAAAGAGGATTGACCAACAATTTCCTCAGTATGATTCAGCTGATTAAATAGTGTTGAATTTGGTAGTGAACCAGGCAGGGATTGAGGCCCTCAAATTTGACCTAAACTGAAAAATTTTTAGGGGAGAGGGGAAAGTGTTTAAATAGAACTGACAATAAAGGATTTGGTGGCAGGCTGAGTCACTATAGGTTCAGTTGCAAACGCCTGGGCTGAGACTCAACTGCGTTTTTGTCAGTTGGCACAACAGCATCTGGCCCAACGAGCAACAGGAATTCCCCAGGGCCACCCCACATAGGGGAGGTCCCGATTGGTTGGAAATGGGTTCAGGATGCCCAACCCACCCATGCCTGGTTGCTGGGGCGTTCATTTGATCAAATGAGTTACATCGTCTGCAACTCACAATTCATCAGAGGGGGTTTTAAATTATCTGCGAATGACCCTGAAAATTCCATCTGCTCATTGGGTATCATCCCCAATGATTTTGAGGGGTGTTTAGCATCAGTGATCGTACTTTTTAGATGAGTCAAAACTGTTGCCAATTCTGGCCAGCAATTTAATACGTGTCCCTTCTTGACTATTATTTTTCTGATTGTCAGGTTTTATCCCCATTGGTTTCAGATCTTTCATCTTTGATTCAGTAATCTTGTTGCAGATTTCCTCAATTTGGTGCACAAGTTCAGCAGAAGTGAGTGTGGGTACCAGAGGAGGAATCTTTAGAGGGAGTTCTGTTACCCAATGCTTGTCTACCATGTGGGCGAGGTCATCCTGGGTGACGAGGGGTACAGCCATCCTCTTTGGACCCTTCTTATTTGGAAATGGGAAAATCGCCTGATCCACGCAAAGAGGACGTTCCCTGGGACTTACATTACCCTTTTCTTTTTCCAAAGGAGGGGCGCCACTGCCGGGAAACTGCATGAGGGCTTCATTCTTGTGAGCCTTGGGAAACTTGTTTGCCATTAAAGTTGCAACTTTTTTGGGGGGATGGGGAGCATCAGGATGGGACTCATGAAACGCCTCGACCAGTTTCATGCAGTTAGTGCAATCACGGGCCTTAACTCAACTGTTCTTGAAGGCTGTATAGCCCTTCCAGGAGATGAGATACTGAACTGACCTTCGAGATTTAAAGAATGCTAAGATGTTTTCCACCTCGGCCTCCTACACATCCTTAATTACAATTGGCTCTGGGTCTGCAGGAACAGTCTCCTTAAATGGGACAACTGAGAAACGTGGAAGATGGGGTGCTGTTTCCAATGAGCTTGCAGCTATAACTGGAAAGTACCATTGCCCAAGTCTTCCTCCACCAAATAGGGACATGAACACTTGCTTGCAAACTTCCGGAAAGGTACCTGCATCTGCAAATGGCACATATCAAGCATAACATATGAAACCACTACGTCATGGCCAGGAAGCTGTTTTCGATTCTCAAACTGCTTGTAATCATTGATAGCGTTAGTGAAGTGCTCCAAAAACTAAGGAAAGAGTAGACCAAATGTGCTCAGCATGATCTGTGGCATCTGGGACCTCAGGATGCAAGCAGAGATTGACCAAAAATGAGGGATTATACCCTAATGTCACTTCATAAGGAGAAACCCCCATAGAAAAATGAATTCCGTTGTTGTAGGCAAATTGAGCGAGGGGAAGGTTATTAGCCCAGGTATCCTGTGTGGCCGCAGCATAGCAGCGCAGGTACTGTTCTAAGATTTGATTAACTCGCTCAGTTTGTCCATTGGACTGGGGATGATATGCTGTGGAACAGCAGGGGGAAATTTTTAAATGTGAATAAGAGTTCGCTCCAGAACCACGCTGTGAACTGTGAACCACATTCTCTGATGATCTCCTGTGGAAGACCAAACATAGAAACACATGACGCATGAAGAGACAAGTGGTTTCTTCTGATGTAATCATGGAAGAAAATGAAATAAAATAAGTCAAATTTGGTAAAACGGTTGACCACCACCATCACCGCCGTAAACTTATTATTACAGGGAAATTTGAAAATAAAATCCATAGACACCGACGTCCATGGACCCTCTGCCTGTTGTAAAGGATGTAGGAGGCCATTTCTTCCTGAACGATCCAACTTAGCCCATGTGCAGGTAATGCAATTGACGATCCAGGCCTGAACTTCTTTTGATTAACCCGTCCTTTTATAAGTCTGCTTGACCAAATTGATACATTTCTTATTGCCCAAATGGCTGATTGTGGGAGGATCGGGATGCGCTAAAAACACCTTGGCTCTATAGAGAGGAGGAACCCAAACCCGCGACCAAAAATAGACGAGACCCTCCACCAAGAGATATATAGGGAATGTTTGTGACTTTGGAGGAACAATTGATCAAATAACTCCACTCCTTTGAGGCAGGTCATTTGAGCTGCTAAAACCTGAGAATTGAGAGGAGCATCAGGAGCAAATTCAACAGATGAGACCATGGATGGGACAATAGTCAAAATTTGATTGGAGGGAATCATGGTAACTAAATCCACTTCATCTGAGTCTGAGGGACAGTGGGCCAGGTTGCAGCTAAAAAAATCGGGGAGCATGTTTAGCGCGCCTTTCACAAATTCATATTTAAAATTAAAACTGCACAAATACTGATAGGTATGAGCTTGCCTATGTGCCAATTTCTATGGTTTTCAGAGATATATAAGGATTGGTGATCTGTAAACACAGTTAACTCGTGCTGGGCACCCAGTAACAGATACCGCCAATGAGTCAAAGCCCATGCTACGGCTGCCAACTCTTTGTTGTAGATGGCCCATAATTGCTCAGTAGAGGAAAGTTTCTGGGAAAAGTAGGTGACTGGATGTTTTAAGCCATTGTGCTCCTGGAGCAGAACTGCACCCATTGCCACTGATGAAGCATCACAAGAAATTATATACGGTTTAGAGAGGTCCGCATGTTTTAGGATGGGGGAGATAAGAACACCTCTTTATTGACTCAAACGCCTGCTGGCACTTGGGTGTCTTACAAAAAGGCACATTCTTACCCATGAGGGGGTGAAGCAGAGTGGCTAACTGGGAAAGGGCTGGGAAAAATTTCTTCAGAAATATTATGATGCCCAAGAAATTTCATAACTGTTTTTGGGTTATTGGAGTTGGCCATTCACAGATAGCATCCAACTTGTTGGGGGAATCACATAACCATCCTTTAAGACAAGGTTCCAGAGAAAGCTAACTTCCTCCTTATAAAACTCACATTAAAAGCTTAATGAATAGGCCCACCTTATGTAAAGCAGCCACTACCGCTTCTAAGTCTTTTTTCATGTTGTTCAGAAGTTGGGGAGTGAACCAAAATGGCATCAATATGTGACCGCGCATGTGAAATGGAGGTCGCTCAGCACACTATTGATCATTCTTTGGAATGTGGCTGGCGCATTCTTCAACCTGAAAGGCATTACACGGAATTGAAAAATACCTCATTTTGTTCAGATTGAAGTAAGCCATTCTTGCCCTTCCATCACCCATATTTGGTAGAAGGCATTAATGAGATCAAGCTTGGAGAACATACGAGACTTGGAGATCACTTACCTTATAGTTTGCTCTAGGGGTAAAGGGTAGGGATCATAAAGATGCAACGGGATGTCTCTTTAAATAACCATTCTTTCTTCAGCATCTCGTCTAACCAGGTGTTGAGCGCCACTTCCTCCTCCGCTGTGTGTGGATATATGGGACAGTTGATATTCACCAACTGTATCGTTGTTTAACATCCTAAGTTGAACTTAGTATGCGCTGGGAAGATGGTCTGCCTTCTCGTAATTGAAGAAACTTTGATAGAGCATTAATTCTTCAGGAAAATTGGATGGAAGGCCCACAGGGGAAATGAGGGAAGTGATGGAACTGCGGCCTTGAGTTTTCTTAAGGGTATTAACTAAAGGAAATTCTCCCTCCATTTGATCATTAACAAATGACAACATATTTGACTCCAGGTGAATTTAAACATGTTGTTGGCACCATCATCCAACCCCCAAGATTACAGGAACACCAAGTTTGTCATTGCTGAAAACCGATTGCAAAAGCTAAACTGATGTACCAAGAAAGGTACTGGCTGTTGGACAAGATATGAGGTCTATGAGGCTGATGAAGCAACCATCACTGAAGGACATGCGTCCAGGTCAAGCTCCAATTGTTGGGCTAGCCTCACGCTCATAAAATTACTCACGGCTCTGATATCCAGCAAAGCCTCAAAGGAGATGTGGTGAGACCAATAATAATCACCATAGGTAATAAAAAGTAGGTGAAGTTTTGTTTATTGGTAGATTTGGTCATCTCCACTGAAACTGAAGAGATGGCTAGTAAATCAGGGGGAAGGTAGGGGAACTTTTGGGAGTAAAGTTGGAAAGAGTAAGGTCTTGGGAACCAGCTACTTCAATCTGGGCTTTTACTGATTCAGTGATAGGTGAACCAGGATAGCTTGAATTGGGCACAGGGGTTTTGACAGATTCCAAGGCCAGGACCAATACTGGGTCAACGGTAAGAACTGAATCTGAGTCAATTTTGGGTAGTCAGATCATCTAATTTCCCCCTTGCAAGTGGGAAGCATGGCGAGGGAGGCTTTGATTGTGGTCACAGATTTATATATCTGATCCACTGTTCCCATAGGGGTGGACCAAACTTCGTGATGGGCAGAGCATAATCCAGCACTGATCTAAAGATTGCTTGGAGCATATCATTAGAAAACTCTAGCGCGGGAGCCTGTTCATGGAAGTTTGTGATTAATGAAGCCATGCTGGGAGCTTTGGTCATGGAAGAAAGCAATTGGAATAAATGGTCTGCACGCGACACAGGGGGTTTCAAATCTGCTGATACTACTGCAACTAGCGAGGAAGAATATCCTGCTTGTGAAGTAGAACACAGAAGTCCCCATACTCACTAACGGGCATTTTTTCTACTGCATCCAAAAGGGTGAACCCTTGTTGGGCATTGGATAGCGCAGCAGCATAAATAAGGGCAATAGCAGAATGCATTCGCACCTCAGCAAGGGCGTCAAGAACTTGATTAACAATGTCTTGGGAGAGAACACTCAGATCCCTTCTTGAACATTAGGTGAGGGAAGGGTAGTTATCCACGGGGCTCAGCTGCCCTGAAGAAGTTTCTCCAAGGTAATGAAAACACTACCCACAAAATTGGTGAATGACCAAATGATAAATAGAAAGTATACTACAGACTGCACATTCATTTGGTAAAGGGTAACCACTGCAGCGCTTAACCTGAGGAGAAGGGCGGAAATGGCAGGAAACAATGGTTGGTAGATTATGTCATGAAAACGGAAGAATAAGTTTAGACCGGCCTGCCAGTTGGGATGTGTGAGCACCCAAAAAGCAAGCCAGAATGCCAGTGACATTGCTGCTATTATGACGTTATATGGAGCTGCAAATTGGGTAACAATGACTCGTTGATGTAGAATGAGCGTGGAAAGGAACTTGATAATCAACCAAATAGAGACAACTCCAGAGACTGAGGGTCTTGCTGCAGGGGATTGTACAATTGGGTCTACCACTTTGGGGTTGCTGATGGGAAGGATCTTCACTAACGTAGAGACAAGGGGGTAGATCCTTGCTTAGAACTGAGATATATAATGCCACAGAATTCTGATATCTTGATAGCGGATAGCTTAAATAATGGGGTTAAATTCCCATAAGTTTCTTGCACGTTAGATCCAGTTGACTATGGTGGGTGTTGAGTTGTTGACTGAATCTAATTGTCAGATATTTGATAGGGACATAATAATGTTAACATGCTTAATTTATTATGGATCATATCGGATACCAGTTATTATAGATCAGGAATAATTTAAGCTTATGCAAAGCTTAAGATCCATGGCCTAGCCTAGCAATTCTACTTAATAATATTTGACTATGATGACAATGCTTGGGGGCTTTGTTGGTTTGGTCATACTTATAATAATAGCTGACTAAATGACTTGGGCATGTGAGCTTTTTTGGTCTATGTCAAAATTGGTTTTTAATGCCAATTGAGTTTTCTATCATATTAACTACTAATTAGTAGTACAAATCGGCTTGGTATGTGCTGCCAATTGTTTGAGATGAGTATCAGTTCAGCTATTCTCAGACACGTTAGAAATGCTGTATTGAGAATATTTCCGAGTTTGAGACTGACTCTGAGGCATTTGAGATGTTTTGAGTCAAATGGATTGTAGACCCTCAAACAAACTTATTACTTTCTCTGGCCAAGTGCCATTGAAATTGAGGCATCATGGGTAAGATGTGGTGAACATCAAACCCTATAAATTAACACAAGTCGATACTAATAAATTTTCATTAACTATTATCACAAGTTTATAGTTTAACTTATAAGCTTTTTTTATTTAATACTTTAAGTTGTATTAAGTCAAAAATTTACTTAGGATCAGAAGGATCAGGGCAGCGTGCCATCCTCTAAGTAACGACAGATTTTTCATGGCTTCAAGCATAATTACCAAGGAGTTATATCTTGAACTATAGTCACCATCTGGTTTATTGTCTTCATACAATAGATGTTCAAAGCTCCACCTTACTGCAGAAGAAGAACCAGCCATCCTTAATAGACCTAAAATTCAACAGTGGAAGTGATTGTAATCATCAAAACTGGTAAAGACCATCCGGTGTAGGGACTGACAGGCCACCAGGTTAGCGCCATCAGGACTTTGGCAAGAAGAATTCAAGTAAAAATAAAAAATTGGTTACTAGCAGAAATTTATTGGAAAAGAAAATAAAGAGAACTGAACAACAATTTCCATAGTATGATGCAGCTGATTAAATAGTGTTCAATTTGGTAGTGGGTCCAAGCAGGGATTGAGGCTCTCAAATTTGACCCAAACTGGTGAATTTTTGGGGAGAGGGGGAATTATTTTAATTAGAACTGACATCACGGGATTCAGCGGTAGGCTAATTTGCTATTAGTTTGGCCATGAATGCCTAAGCTGAGGCTCAACTGCACTTTTGTCAGTTAGTGTGACAGTGTCTGGCCTGACGAGAAACAGGAATTACCCAGGGCCACCCCACATAGGGGTGGTCCTAATTGGTTGGAAATGGGTTTGGGATGCCCAACCCACCTGTGCCCAGTTGCTGGGGCATTTGTTTGACCAAATGAGTTACATCAGCTGCAACTTCCAATTCATCAGATAGGGGTTTTAAATTATCTGCGAATGAGCCCAAAGGTTCCATATGCTCATCTGGGATCATCCCTTATGATTTCGAGAGGTGTTTGACATCAGTAATCATACTGCTAGCTTAGTCAAAACTGTCAGTGATTCTGGCCAATAATTCAATACTTGTCCCTTCTTGACTATTAGTTTTCTGATTTTCAGGCTTTAACCTTGTTGGTTTTGGACCTTTAATCTTTGATTTGGTAATCTCAGTACAGATTCTTCAATTCAGTGGACAAGTTTGGCAGAAGTGAGCGTGGGTGCCAGGGGAGGAATCTTTAGAGGGAGTGCTGTTAACCAGTACTCGTTTACCACGTGAGCGAGGTCACCCTTGGTGATGAGGGGTACAGCCATCCTCTTTGGACCCTTCTTATTATGAAATGGGAAAATCGCTCAATCCACGCAAAGGGGACGTTCCCTGGAACTTACAAATACCTCCAAACAACCGCAGCACAATACTCTTCACTTTTTGGTATGTAATGTAACTGCTTGGAAGATAGCAGGTGAATTGGTTGGCACTCTTAACATCCACGACAGATATTAAATAATATCTTTATGCCGATCTGAGGATCCTCTAATCACAAATTCAAATAGTTTAAAGAAGCTGTGGATATTTCCATCGCTATCAAATAAAGGCAGCTTATCAATGAAAACCTCATCCTCTCAATCACAACTGTGATCTGTTGAAGCGTACTGAGGAATGTGTCAATACCCATAAGCGGTATGTTGATGAGGAGCTGGTCCATTAGGCCCAGCGGTAGATGGCTTGTCCGCTGAATAAGAGGTAGTGTGGGTCCCTTTAGTGGGCAGTACAGCCATCTTTGGGGGAAATTGGTTTTCTTAAACAAAATTATCACTGAGGTTGACATCATGGGCGGAGTAGCTCCCGCTGCCTGAAGTTCCAAGGGAAGTCTCTTTACCTGGGTGCCCCACCTCATACTCATCATAATACATATCTTTCCACATGGGCATTTGTTGTTCTTCCGCTTTACAATAAGGGCACTAAGGGTATGAGGTGCTGTTCAACTTTCATTCTGCACAGTGTAGTCATTTGGTATTGTCATCTAGGCGAGTGGCAAGCTGCCTGTTTTGTTGTCCAAGGATCCACATTTAAATTAATGTGTCATTGAGCTGATTCATTATGTCATTACGCTCCTGAAGGAGCTCATCCTGTTTATTGAGCACCATGTCTTAAGCAAATTTAAATTTCACATATTTGGATGGCACAGTGTGCCATTAGAATTCCCCATCAAAGCAGGCCTGATGTGACATGGCCAGCAACTGGAGATTTTTATTTTTGGTAATTGATCAATGGGCCCCCTGTAGTATACACCACCACTATAAAGTTGGCAATATTGTTGGTATATGCCATAAGAGTTGCACATGGTTGTTCCCACTGAGCAATGGACAGATGATGTGGGGATTTATCAGGCCTCAAAACAAACTTAGATATATTTGAGGCAAGGTGACCAGGGGACAGACATTACTGAATTAAAAAAAGAAAGTATCAACATGAAACATGAGCAGGGTCAACTCCATCAATGAAGTTTCACCTCTGGATCAGGACTTGGATTTTTCTGGCTACATCATGGGTAAGGTTTTCATGTTATTAGACCTACTAACTGCCAATAGCTTCCTTTGGATGGCACCCCGATCAATGTGCAAAGAGTGAGACTTGAACCCACAACCTTAAAGTTGGTAGCTGTGCGCCTTAATAACTTGACTTACACCCCCTCAAAACAAACTTAAAGATTTAAAAAATATTAAGCAATTAGCTCTGACCACAATACTTTATTTAAACTTAATATTAGCAGATAACTTCTGATCCACTCTCTACTTCCTATCAACAATCCTCCTCTCTTCAATAATCTCATCATGCTTGTATATCAGCAACTTTGGTCAATACCGCTCCTTTGGCTTAGACTAATCAGTTCTGTCATATTCTCTTTGGTTCTGGAAAAGTATAATATTCTTAAATTCGCTATTGCCTTAATTTGAGGTGATCTACTACATATTCAACATATATTGACATCGCCTTATTGCCTTATTTGGAGGCAATCCAATAATTATCCTTCCTGACCCAATATTGCCTCATCCCAAGACGCCTAAATTTTCATACACTATAAATCATGGTTGGTAGATTCTAGCTAATCCGCTATGGATATTTAGGTCTTATTGCCAGTCATATCAGAATATCAGCAAGGGTCACACAGGGTCATTCCCACTGAGCAACAGTTGGATGATGTGGGTATTGCCAGTCCTCAAAATAAAATTAAAGATTTAATAAAATATGAAGCATTTAGCTCTGGACACATTACTTTTTATTTTAAAATTAGCAGATTCCTTCCGCTCCACACTCTACTTCCTATCAACAATCATCCTCTCCTCAATAATCTCATCTTACTTATATATCAGCAACTTTAGTCAATACCGCTCCTTTGGTTTAGACTATTCCGTTCTTCCATATTCTCATTGGCTCTGGCAGAGTATAATATACTTAATTCCCTATTGCCTTAATTTGAGGTGATCTACTACATATTCAACATATGTTGACATCGCCTTATTGCCTTATTTATAGACAATTCAATAGTTATCCTTACTGACCAATACTGCCTCATCCCAAGACGCCTAAATATTCATACACTATAAATCATGGTTGGCGGATTTTAGATAATCCGCTGTGGATATTTAGGGCTTATTGTCCAGTCATATCAGAATCTCAACAATCGCACTGAATTATAATATTGTAAATTTAGACACGTTTATAGCCACCAGCTTATTTTGAAACCTAAAACACCTGATTCCCATGTCATTAGTGCCCCAACTGATGCCTAACTCGCTTCAATTTAAATACTGGTGAAATGTGCCAACTATATTAGCCAGAGAAACAAATTAAAACATAAAAACAATTTTAGTCAAAAAACCAAGCGTTTGGCTCATAAACCTTGACGCCATATTACCTTAATACTGAAATTCATTATTTGGACCTTGGGACTAGGCCAACAAAGAATCCTGTCCCCGTTGAAAGATTAGCTGAAGCCTTATATTCCAGGACAAGTTGGCGACTATCCCCATTGAACATGGGTGATGCAACTGTCCCCCCACTCAAGGGCTCAGAGGGGGCACTGGTGGGATTTACCTAATTTGAGGGAAGCCTTAACTTTGAGGTTCTGAATGGCTTATATTTCTTAAGCCCCATAATTATATTTAAACAATACTTTTATTATCAATGCGCTTTCAGGCTAAAAGCCCAAAATTATCACCTTTCAAATATCATTCTGTTGGTTGATGCTTTTTTAGGCCTAACGTCCAAAAATTGCTACTAACTGTTAACTATTTAATCTCAACCAATCCTCAAGTACCAAGTTAACCATTCTAACGAAAATCCTCAAGAGAAATTGCCTTAATAAACATAATCCATCCAGCTTAGGCAATTACTCCCTATTTTCACCTATCTCTTTTATTCCCTAGCCATAATAAATGGCAAGGATTATATTGAATAAAGAATTTCTTTTTAAGTTTTAGTTTGATCTTTGCCTAGTTAAAATTATCTAGTGATCATGCCTGCTTAAAAAAGCAGAATTTTTCCTGATTGTAAAGAAAAGTTATTTTGCCTCAGTCAGGCTAAGCTGCTGAGTTATTGCCTTAGAGAGAAAGTCACCTAGGTAATTTCACTGGTACTGCCAACGCCTAAAAAGTGTGAAGCTTATGAAGGACTTAGTCTTCAAAATATATAATTATAAAACTTAACAAGGGCAAAGAGACCTACTTGGACTTAGAGTTAGCTACAAAACTTTAAGTACCAATGTGGATAAGGTTACCAGAACATTAGCAGAAACTACCAAGATGTCAAAATCCTGGGAGATCAAGCCAATGATAAAGCTATGGTAGGGGCCCAATCATTTCTGGGAGAACTTTAGCGTCATCCAGAACCTGCCCCACCCCCATCATTTTGGGTATGAAGTTGTGGCACAAAAACTGCCCAAACTTTGACTTGGAGGAGGTCCAGGTGACGCTCCACCCAAAGCAGCCGTATTCAGTAACATTAGAATTCTTTACCTCAGGCAAAAGCAGGCCTGGCATTTTCTCCGTGCACCCAGCGATGGAGATGGAAAAAGGTGCCAGAAGATTTTAGCAACTATGAACACCTACTCCATAGGAACATTCTGTCACCTGCACTTTGCATTGCCACTGTGCATTCACGTTCAAATCCAAAGGGATTGCAAATCCTTTTAAAGGAATCCAAGTGTACCCTATGAACCCCAGAGCAAAGTAAGCCCTGGACAAGTACATGAAAGACATGTTAGAGCGAGGGATTGTGCCTTCAAAATCCCTCAGTGGCGTTCCACATACTTCTGGTTCCCAAGGCCAATGGCGAGCTCTGCTTCTGTGTAGACATCCAACAATGAATGCCATGACTAAAAAACCCTTACCTCATCCCGCTGATGGCGAGTATCTCTCAGATGATTTCAGGAAGCCAAGTGTTCTCAGAGTTGTATCTGGTGGACGCTTTCACCCAGGTATAAGTTGTATCCAAACACCAATAATACAAAACTTTCAAGTGTCTACTGGTGTTTATGAGTACAACATTATGCCATTTGGCCTCAAGAATTTACCAGCAGTTTTCCAATGGACCATCAACCATGTGTTAGTCTACTTGATTGGGCAATGCTGTGTCATATAAATGGATGACATATTATATCTCAAAGACCTGAGAGACCCAAGGAGGATGTTAGGAAGGTTCTTGTGGCGCTGAATAAAGCAAACATCCATTTGAAGCTCACTAAATGTGAGTTCTACAAGAGTTCTGTATTCTTCATGGGCAATATAGTATATGAAAAAGGAAGCAGCCATCTTCCCAGACAAGCTGAAAGTGGTGAAGGATTTGTTGGCACCCACGAACAAGACAGGTGTGCATAGCTTCCCAGAAGTGGTAAATTTTCGAGAATGTTCACCAAGGACCTCTCAAAGATGGCTGCCCGCTTAAACAGCTGACTTGTCAAGTCCCTTTATAATGGGGAAAGAAGGAAGAGACAGAGTTACAGGCCATCAAGGATTCCCTTTTCGCAGCACCAGTTCTAATGCATCCTGATTTCAATCATCCATTCATCTTGAGACAGATGCCTCTAACTTCACCATTGAGGTGTTCCTTTAACAAATAGAAAGGATGGTTTGGAACACCCATTATGCTACTTCATCAGGAAGATGCTTCCGGTAGAAACAAACTACCCTATTTATGATAAGGAATTCTTGGCGATCTTCACCACTATAGATGAATGGCAGCATCATCTGTTGTTCACACGTCACCAGTCCGTAATAAGAAAAAGCCACAGGGCTATAGAGTTCCACAAGATCCCCCAAAGGATAATTCAGAGACAAGCCCACTGACACCTAAAGCTGTCTCAGTATGGCTTCAAGATAGATTATGGTATAAGAAATCAATTTAATGCCTGAACTACTTATCTTGGACCTAAAAATGATCTACACAAAGGGAGAGTTCAAGGCGTTCAACACGGCAACCATACTCCAGAATCATGTGTTTGCAACAATAAAAGAAGAATATTATGACTTAGCAGAGATTATTCAGACAGCATAATAATGTACCAAATCAGGGCAAGGTTAGAATGAGATCAAGCAAGGGGATCCCAGCGACAAGCACAAATATACAGAAAAAAGGGGGTTTGCTTGCATAAGACTACCTATATTTCCCAATACTTCAACTCGATACTGAGATCATGAAGTTACACCATGACCACCCTCTAGTGGGACACCCTTGAAAGAATACAATCAAGATAATACGCTGAAACTACTTCTGGCTGGGTCTAGCAGAACCATAAGATGATACACCGCGCGCTTTCTTACCTGTGTGCTTTCAAAACCCTCTTAAAGCAAACCTGTGGGGAAACTGAAACCCCTGCTGATTGCACAAAATGCTGTTGCCTCACTTTTTATTTATTCATTACTGGGCTTCAGAAATCTGAGGGTTATGAAGCGTTCATGGTTGTATTATATTACTAACGAAGTATGCTGAGTTTTCCCATGTACCTCCAAGGTCAAGGCAAAAGACATGGTGAGAATATTCCTAAGGAAGGTCTTTTCTTGACATGGACTCAGATGAGATTATGTCAGAAAGTGGTCCACAATTCCTCTCGAGGTTTTAAATACATTTTAGAAAATCTTTATTTTAAACTATACCACTCCTTCATGTATCAATTACAATCTTACGGCCATAAAGAGAGGGTCAATCAGAACCTTAAATAGTACCTGCAATGCTACCTTGCTACACAAGAGTGATGGATTGATTGGCTGAGAATCACTTAGTTCACATACAACAACCTGTTGCACTTGTCAATGGGCATGTCCCCCTTTTACGCAGTCCCATATGCACCATTCATGGATGATTAAAGACCATAAAGGGTGAACAAACCCTATGGCGGATGATTTAGTGACAAAAATGAGAGAAAAACTGTAGATGCTGAAGTCAAACTTATAGAATGCTGTAGAGGCCCAGAAGAGGAAAGTGGACATTCATCACTCTGAGGCCCCACCCCTCAAAAGAAGGGGTTTACGTGATGGCCAATGCCAAGCACTACTTATTCCCTAGGTAGTGTCAGGAGTCTAGCCCATCAACCTAGGGTCATAAAAGATCACCTGCCAGATGAATGTGGTGGCATATGAACTGGAATACCCAGAAAGTTCTATCCGCATTCAGTTCTCCATGTATCACAACTAAAAAAATTTGAATGCCCCATACCAGCGAAGACTGAGCTTGTATAGTCAGAAAACCAAGGAGAGGCGGAGTACAGCGTGGAGGAGATCCTAGACATTAAGATCTCCCACAGATAGCAAAAGTACCTGATTAAATGGTCAAGCTACCTAATAGAGGTATCCTCCTGGCAAACAGCTGCCAACTGTATCAACTATCCCCAGAAGGTTGAGGAACACTGGGGGTGCAGGATGTTCTCTTCTGGTAGGGTGATGCTATTGTTTAGGTTCTGCCAGACTGCCACATAGCCTTGATCTTCCTTATGGCAGAGATCGAGGCTGATACTAATAACATAGGTTATGAGGGCAACAGCCCACAAAGATAGTATTTTTTGACAAATTAGATGACAATAAATTAATAAACTTGAGAGCGGAGGAGGCAAGGACCAGCAGAGCTGGCGTTTGGAACAATCAAAGGACGTTAACCTGAATTCAGCTGAGAAAGCTAGCTTGAAGGCCATGACAAACGGCGGCTCAGTGAATCAGAGGCCAATACCTAGATGATATGGAATGGGCGAATGTCAAGAGCCATGGCAAATAGTAGCTCAGTGAATCAGTATCCACTAACCCAAATTATGCTAAAATAGGGAATTATTAAGAGTAGATTAAAATTGAGGCTTGATAAATTAAAAGCCAACTAAAAATTAGTTAATCTAAAAGCTCATGATAAGGGTGGAACAAAAATGCCAAGCTTTGAGAATGAATTGAAGAGTTAAAATAAATGTGGAAAAGTTTCTGTAATATCAAAAGTAATCGATGGATGGTCTAAAACAGGCCCAGATGAAAACATCAGATGCCAAAATTCTTGAGACAATCCCAGGTAGCCCACCGCCCACAGACTCCATGGCACCAAGTTACCCCATTTCACCCATTACTTAGTATAGGAGTGAACTAACAAAAGGTTAAGGCAACTTCATCTTTTATTATATACAATGAAAACCTCAAAAAATTGGACTTAAAATTTTAAATCTTAAAGTTATTTATTGATATTTTGAAGATACTCTTAATTTTATACAAATAATGGACTATTCCTTAAAATTCATTAAAGCTGTCGCCTCTCTGTACTTTCTTTCCAGAGGACAAACAATTTTCTAAGCATTAGTATCATCCTTACCATCTTCCATAGATATATAAACAATTATTCTCCAAGCCAACAGGCTAAGGATCTGACCACCGCTGAACTCTTCTGTTTGTGGGCCCTTACCTGGGCCTTCCTTTAAAATGCTTCATACCAATGTGGAATAATCATATCTGGCACATTTTTTATGCCAGTTGGGTTATTATGATAGTATAGATAAGAAGTCAAGTTCTTTCTAATGTCTATATTCACAATATAAAATATATAATATAAGATTTTTTATTTCTAGGAGGCAGATACTTGAAGCAATAGTGAAAATACTTAATTTCTTTTATGCCTAAGTTTATAGTATAGTCAACGACAGTACCAACAGGTTTTGTTATCCTTTTCAGTTAGGTCACTCTTTTCAATCCTTAGAAAACCAAGATTGTCATCAATTTAGCGTCCAATAAAGTAAAAGCAAGATTTCATTGGAAAAAAGTTTTAAGGAAGAAATTTATTTATATATTATCATAGTTAATAAATTCAAGCATCTGATTAGCTGTGAAAAATAGGGTATACACTTATAAGAAATAGCTACTTTTGCCACATCTGGCAAAATATTAGGTTGTTAGTATTTGTTACATGTTAGTTTTAGGCTTTTATTATCCAATAAGTCATGTTTTGTTTTCATGATTGCTTTTAAGATGGCAGAAAATTAAAACTCCTTAATCAGTCTTTATTTGCCTAGCTACCCAAATCATATCTACATCACTTTTAATAATCAACATTTTTATCATTAACTAGCGGAGTTACCCGTGTTTCGCTACGGTTTCTATAGAATTTCAGGTGATTCGAATTGATTAATTTAGATTTTATATAGTTAAGCAATAACTACTCGGCCAAATCTAATTGCTCAATCGAAGCAACCAAAACCACCAACTACTCAGCTAAAACTAACTGAACTTATCAAATCAACCAATTACTAATCACCCCCAAAGCTAAATTGTATCCTGTCGATTCGACCAAAAACCATCAACCCACTCGGCAAGGAAAATAAATATTAAATCAATCAAATTCTAAATTATTTTAGTTTCTATATTGGTAGATAGCTATAATAAGTTCAGAAACCATTAAAACTATTAAAAATTCCAACCTCCGACCACTTAGCTAAAATCAATTAAGCCTGCCAATTTAACTAAACCATTAATCACTTACCTGAAACTATTGAGCCGATCGAATCAATCAAAAAATAAACCACTACTCAGCAAAAACCAATTACGGAACTTACAACAGCCACAAACTACCAACCCCTTATCAAAAACCTATGAAAAAATCGAATTAAATGAATATGAAAATACCCAGTCAAATTGCTATATAATTATGTTAGAAATATATGTTCTAGATCTTAAATAGAACTGATATTTAAATTTATATGATTATTTTAAATAATTACATATTAGCATTCCGTTCCCAAACTTTATATAATACGTGTGCCAAGCGTGGTTAGCCGAGCGGGTAAAACTGCTTCCACCCCTAGTGTAGGTTTTGAGTACGAAACTTGTACTGGCTAGAAAATATTCTCGGTGTGGTATATTTGTCCCAAGGTCGACCCACCTCGAATAATTTTTTAGATTGAAACTTTATATATAGTGCCATCTCATTTTTTTAGTGAGATTGCAGTCAAACTTTGGTATAGATAGATGAATTTAACTTTTTGGCTCAGTCACCTGAGTGAGGATTTTCTCAAGTCACTTCAAGTAAATTAAATGATTATACAGCTGCAAATAAATGTCTAGAAGGCTAGTTAAAGAAGATCAGGGGATAGTAATCAAATTTACACATTATTTTTACAGATTATATGTAAACTACAATTTAAATCAATAAATACACAAAATGATCTAATATTATTTACTTAAATACTATTGGTTGTCCCTTTTTGAACTCGATGGTGCTGAGCCTAAGAAGCCTGACAGTCATTCATTGAAGCCAACTAAGATGCACATCAAGTATATTTTTTTCTAAAGGGGGCCAAGTCACACTTATGTCCTGTCAGCTAGATTATCTGTCATATGGTAAGTATGGAAAAATAGGCTTTTTGAAGCCAAGTACCAAAACAAGATATAGAAATATTGAAGTAATTTATTATAGTATATAATAGGGGTTTTTATATGTCGCATATAACAATATAAAACCCAAAAGGAAAAGAATTATAAAAATAGGGAGGGAGCTCAGGATGAAAGGCTCTTGGTCAGGTGATTATTCCAGATGGTATAGTGACTTTGTGACTTGTTTTTGATTGGGTAAAAGAATTGTTGAATATATCAATCTAGATGAGACTGATACTACTGAGTATGATTTTTATCAGATTTTTAATTTTTACCCTTTTATGGGTTCATCTTAAAAACTGCCTTGTGTGCCATCTTAATTAATATCCACCTAACCTTCTAATGATCCTTCATTTCCATTAAGACAGCTTTTGACTTGGGGGAGTATAGGCTTAATTTGATCTTAGGGACTTTTCTAGTATCAGTTTGAGTTGTGTGACTACCTGTTCTTCCATACAACTAAGTGAGATAACTACTTTAACCCCTTTGTGGGTCTGGATGTTGTCAGGAAGTTAATATGACTGGATGATACACTAACCATATGATGGACTGGAGGGGAAATTGGGACAAGCTTTGAGACTAACAAAGAGAAGTATATGAATAATTAATTAAAATGTTGACCAATCAGCGAGAATGGGAGATTATACTGAGATTATGATAAATGAGAGTTTTGAAAAAAAGGGAGAAATGAATAGAAGACACCAAGCTGAGGATGCATCTGGCTTGGGGAATCAATATATAAAGAGTTACAGAGTGAATTGATGGAGGTTTGTTTAAAAAGTAGATTGTTATAGAAATGTCTGCATATTAGTACAATAATAAAGGTTGAAATAAGGGGTGATAGCTCCATGCGAAAAGTTATTAGTTTTGTTAAAATAATTGGCGATCTTTATATTATCTGATTTGGTTGCCCAGTGGCTAATACCCTGTGCAAACCAACTTGGTGGAATCAAGACTACATGCCAAGAATTAACAGTGGTGCTCACTACAGGGGGCCATTAGTCAGCTGTAGTTATTCAACACTGTGAAAATGATGATGAGCCCTCATTAATTACGCCACCATTCTATCGGAGGTATCCTCTCACACCTACAAGCAGTGGAGCTGCAGTTGCACGAGGAGAGGGAATATCATCAGGGCTGCAAAATTAATATGTGACACTGCAACGGGAATTACAGGATGAGTGGTGTAGATGTCATTCAATTAAAGTGAAGCAGGTGATCAATGAGAAATTGGTGGAGTATGCTGGAACTGGGGGGAACAGTACAGTCAGTGGCAATTTGGGGGATGAACACTATGACTCCACTAATGAATATCCTTCAAGCAATGGAATGTATACCCCGCGCGACTCTACTTCCTTTGAGTTTATCATGCCAGATTTGAGCTCGACCAGCTGGTGAACCAATGCGCCTGGTCCTTGCTGCAGAAGTGTGAAGCAAAGCAAAGCCATGCGAATTGAGAACTTACCTCCTTTTAGTCATGATGGAAACCTACATGGGTATTTCAAGCAATTCAAATTCGCCACAGAAGGTGTTTCTGATCAATGGAAAGTGAAACTGTTGCTGTCTGCTCTTGATGTAGACAGCACTGATCAAGTTACTTGCTACCTCCCAAACATCTTGGCACCCTATGAAGAAATTAAGGCGATTGTTCTTCAGCTGTTTGGGGGTGCAACCAAGATGGCGCAACGGAAAGCCAATTTTCTGACTATACAATTTCACTAAGATGAGACCCTGGCAGATTTTGCTGAACGTTTTTCAGCAGAAGCACATGTACTAATCAGAGCTAACCTTTTATCCACTGAGGACATGGGTATTGCAATGATGGCAGCTGTCAAACCATATTGGGAACTCTCTAATGCTATGTCTCACGTTTTGAACAAAGAGGCAGGACTTATTTGAATTGTAAATACTTTATGACGACTCTCTGCCACAAACAGCGCCCCTAATATAGCTTGGCAACCCTCGGTTATCCCCACACTAAAGACTTCATAGTATGAACTACAGTGGCTATGCTATCATCCACCGGAACATATTTGTTCATCATACAGATCTGCGAATCCTTTTCGACCTATATATGATCTGCTGGCTCATTCCTGACCTTGGAAATATACCGTTAATTATTGCACTGGTCCTTCAGCTGCATGTTATATATGCAAACCCTTCATGAATACTTTCTTTCAATGCAGCTGGAGGGGGCATTATGCGGCAAACTGCCCTAGTAAAACACAATTGTATGCATTACCAACCAAGGAGACCCCACAGGGAAAAGCTCAAGTGGAGTAGAGATGGGAAGCTCTACCTCCACTATGTCTATCCACTTGTCCCTAACAAATCCCCAGCTCCTAATTGGGAAGAATCCAAAATTTAATCGGATGAATGATTATACCAACAGCTTCCATTAGGGTATCCCTGCTTCTGGGTCCAAATGTATAAAGTTACCCTCAAACTCAGTGTTTCGCCAGGAAGCGCCAAAGCCATATGCATGGCAGATCTTGGAACAGACTGGCACAAGTATTGAGGATCTTCCGATGACTGCTACTTCTTTGGTAAGATTCCACACTGCCATTCTGGTGGAAAACATCATCAATGAGTACCCACAGGTCAACAAGAGCATCTCCTCTTTCCTAAGTAACATTGAGCCCTTGGATGTACACGCAATAAACAATGATGGTTCCTCTTACTTGGAATGTACTTATTGTGACACTTTCGTTCAAAATATAAAAATCGGGGCTATCATCAATACGGGAGGCCCTGTGAACATAGTCTCTACCTGGTTGGTGGCTAAACTTATGTTGAAACCAGATGTGGACCATCGAGTAGTATATGGAACCATGGGGATGCATAGCACTGTATCTGAAGGTGCATATAGTGTGTTGCCCTTACAATTTGGGTCCATCCAGGCTTCCACCCCAGTGGTGGTTCTGCCAAACAACAACTATGACATGCTAATCGGTGCAGCATTTATGAGGAAATTTGGTGTTGTGATAGACATGGTGGAGGAAACACTTAATATTTTAGGACAACAGATTCCTGTTTATTTTACCTTGTGTGGAACTCCAACGGACTCATTCTATTATAGTCAAATTAATTTAGCCTACAGCAATGGAGTAATCCCCATGCGCTATCAATGACTGAAGCGACGGACCAGGGTCTTTTCCAACCAGATTTTTGAATATAAAGGGATTCCGGTTCGAGCAGCTAGCGATTGGAGCATACCCTTTGGACACCAATGCATAGTAGGGACTGAGCTCGAAATCAATGTCCCAAAAGGGCTTTATGGTGAAATCATGGCTTATTACCAACACTCTCAGCTTGAGCCACATGTGGCCCCAGGGTTTCTGCTACCTGGGGATGGAGAAGTAAAAGGACTGCTAGCAAATTTACAAAAGGAGACCATAACAATTCATCGGCATTAAGTGGCGGCTTACTTACACTTTTCTCCTATAGAAGAAGTCCGCTGTATTCATGATTTTGGCTCTTGGGAGGATCTTGGACTGCCAATAAGCTCTCCACTTGGCGTATTGACCGTGGTTCCGTGGGAAGCGCTTACTAGACTATCAACAGAACAACAAGAACAGGCTATTTGGTATTTGAAAAGTATCGAGATATCTTCACATATGATGATCATGATTTGGGGTGCACTCAAGGGGTGGTACATCAGATATATACTGGGGATCACCCTCCTATTCAATCGCAACCTATTAGACATTCTTAAGTAGCAGAGGAGGTTGTTTCTGATTAGGTGGATAAACTTATAGTGCAAGGGATGTTAGAACCATCGAATAGTCTGTGGGCATCACCAGTGCTCATAGTGAAGAAAAAAGATGGCTTGAATTGGGTAGTTATGACTATTGCAAACTCAATAAAGTAACAAAAAGGGATTCCTACCCTCTTCCGCGGATTGATGATGCATTAGATTAATTGGGAGGAGCGAACTATTTCTTGGACATGGATCTGATCTTGGGGTATTGGCAGATCAAATTGCCATCAGCAGAATGGGAAAAATGCGCTATCATCACGTCAAAAGATTTTTCCAACTCACTTGCAAGCCACAAGGGTTGTGCAACGCCCCGCTACATTCCAGTGTGCCATGGATATGATTCTAGGTGATTTAAAGTTGTCCTGCGTTTTAGTTTATCTTAATGATATCAATGTGTTCTCACAGACGTTTACTGAACACCTTGGCCATTTGGAACAAGTGTTTCGACGCCTCACTGCCACTAATATCAAAATCAAGCCTCAAAATGCCATTTCTTTAAGGAACAATTGGAATACCTTGGGTTTGTCATGGATTCAAATGTGCTTAAACTGCAGCCAGCTAAAGTGGAAGTGATAGGCAAGATGACCTGCCCAGGTAGCAAGTGGAACATTCAAGTGTTTCTGGGGATGGTTGGGTATTACCGCCAGTTCAGTCTCAATTTTAGTTGTATCAGGGCACCACTTTTTGAGTTGCTGAAGAAAAACGCTTCTTTCGATTGGATAAAATAATGC
Organism: Massospora cicadina; assembly: GCA_022478985.1. Classification (NCBI taxonomy): domain Eukaryota; kingdom Fungi; phylum Entomophthoromycota; class Entomophthoromycetes; order Entomophthorales; family Entomophthoraceae; genus Massospora; species Massospora cicadina. Next base: position 9,239 of record JAKSZP010005398.1, on the reverse strand, counting down.
CAGAACACTTTTGATGTATTGCGCACCGCGTTAGCAAGTGCAGCTATATTGTAATATCCCAACTTTAACAAACAGTTCATAGTGCAAATGGATACCTCTCTCTCTACTATAGGGGCAGTATTATCTCATAAGGACGATGATGGCGTGGAGCATCTTGTCGCCTTCTGTAGTCAAAGTTTGAGCTGTCACAAACAGAATTACACCATTACTGAGTGAGAATGTTGAGCGGTAATTTACGCTTATAAAAAGTTTTGAGTATATCTGCATGGGGTATGATTCCAAGCTGTAATGGACCATGCTTCCTTGCGTTGGTTGCAGAATCTGCGTGAACTGGAAGGGTGACTCGCCCGTTGGGCATTAAAGCTCCAAGCATATGATTTTGAGATTGTACACCATCCTGGAGCTAAACACCAAAATGCGGATTGTCTCTCTATGCTGCCAACAGTCACAATCACAGCGGATTTAGCTGACATAATGTATGAGAAGATGGTGGTAAACAAAAACCAGGATGAGCTGCCACATGTGATCAAGGTACTAGATGGACATAGGGTGGATAACTTTCTACATGGAGGAGAACTATATAAGTGGATTGGTGACATGACGTTGAGTTTCCCTAAGCCTTTGGCCCAACCTGCGTTAATTATGGATGCTCATCAGGCTGTAGGTCACTGAGGATTGTGGAAAATACTGGAGATGTTGCGACCCCATACTACTGAGAGAGCATGCATTATGACATATTGGAAATGATTAGTTGTTATCATCAGTGTCAAGTGGAAAAACCATTCCACAAGAGAACCACATACCAGCTGGTCAAACCCCAGTTCGCCTGGTACACCATTTTTATTGATGTAGTAGGACCTCTTCCAGTAGTACCAATTGATCCAAGTATATTATTATCACCATAGATCATCTGACTCGATGGGTGGAGGCCAGGGCCATCAATAATTTGGGCGTGGTCACTACTGCCAAATTCATCATGGAGTGTGTTGTACAGTGACATGGCTGCCCATAATTCATTTTAACAGATAATGGAACCAATTTCACTTCACACATTCTTCCAAAGTTGAACGAGTTGATGGCATACCGTGGAGTTTTGACCACCCCATATCATCTGGAATCTAATGGAATGGTGGAGCGGATCAACAGAACCTTAGTGAAAATCCTCCATAAATTGGTAAATGATTGACCCTCGGAATGGAGCGCCCTTCTACCCACGGCTGTATTTGCATACAATATTAGCTATTATTTGTCCACTGGTAAGAGCCCGTTCCAACTGTTGTACGGTCAACATTCAGCTTTGTTTGCCTTGCTTTATTCATGTGTAGAGGATACTGGTGGAGTGGACCCCCAGCGTTATTTGAAGACCCTTATGGATACATTGATCAAGCTACAATTGGAAGCCTATTCCACCAGTTTGGCTAAGAAGATTCATGATCAGGCAGCAGATCAGAAGCGACGAAGTGGACTTCTGCTGTACTCTATAGGGGACCATGTTTTATTCCACGATCAGCACGGTTTTGGGAGGAAAAACAAGCTTTCTAACATATGGGTTGGTCCGTTTGAGATAATTTAAAAGACTGGCATGGATGTTTACACCATCAATAAACCTGTGGGGGGTCAAATCATCAACCAAGTTCACGCGAAGTTTCTTCAAGCCTACAAACAGTGAGAGCATATTGTTCAGTCAAAGGGGGGGGGGGTAATGTCAGGAAGTTAATATGACAGGATGATACACTAACCATACGACAGATTGGAGGGGGAATCAGGACAAGTTTTGAAACTAACAAAGAGAAGTATACAAATAATAGATTGATTTAAATGTCAACCATTGGCAAGAATGGGAGATTACTGTCATGGAAAGTGGCAGAAGAAGTTTAGACCAACCTGCCACTTAGGATGCGTGAGCACCCAAAAAGCAATCCAGAATGCTAGAGGCATTGCTGACCATATGACTTGATATGAAGCTGGGAAATGTGGTACCACAAAGTGGTGGTGCAACAACAAGGTGAGGAGTATCCCAACAACAAACCACACTGAACCCAGTCCCACCCCCGTGGGCCTAGCTTCAGGGGGTGGGATTACTGTGATAGTTTCAACAAGATTCTTGGCAAGTGAGCCCATCTCATCGGGGGTGACAAGAAGATGGATTTTTTATTTCCATTAATGGACATAGGGACATAAGATCCCCGTGTATTGCTGCCAGAAGAACGTGAGAGTGGGGTTATAGAGTCAAAAATATAGAACTTGCTGGACCCAATTGGCAATGGAGGGAGCTATAGTGACCAAAAAAATTGGTAATGCCCACCTGGAGTGCGGGGCGATGGGCCACTAGGGAAACGCCATCTGGGATAATTGGAAATGGAAATAAAAATTTGGTTTTGTGGTAAAATTTTGTTTGGAAAGGAAAGTAAGAAAATTGACCAACAATTTTCTCAGTGCCATGCAAATGATTAAATAGTGGTTGATTGGGTAGTGACAGGATGGGGTCAGGTCCCACAAATTTGACCTAACCGGCAAATTGTTCAGGAATGGGCGGGTTTATTCTTTGGGAACTGACATCACAAAATTTGGTGGTGGGCTGAGTCTCTGTCAGTTCGACCTCAAACATATGAACCAGGGCTCAACTACATTTCTGACAGTTAGTATGACAGCATTTGGCCCAACAAGCGACGGGAATCCCCCAAGGCCATCCCATATAGGGATGGGTCCATTTGGTTGGGAACAGGTTCAGGATGGCCAACCCACCCACACTTGGTTGTTTAACCGTTTGTTCAGTCAACAGCAGCATATTGGGTGCAACGCCCAAATTACTATCAAGGGGCTTCAAACCCTCGTTGATGGCGCCCAATATTTGTTCAATTTGGTAATCTTGGCACAGATTTCACTAATTCCCCGCAACAGTTCTTCCAAGGTGAGTGTGGGTATTGGGGTGGGATCCAAAGTGGACAAGCTGTCACCCATCACTCATCTACTATGTGAGCAAGATCGCCCTGAGTGATGAGAGGTATTGCCATCCTCTTCAGTGTCTTTTTATTTGAGAACAGGAAGATGACCTGATTGAGAGCCAAAGGACGTTCCCTGAGACTTACATTACCCTTTCCTTTTTCCAAAGGAATGGCACCCCCACCGGGAAACTGCACCAGAGCCACATTCTTGTGTGCTTTAGGTAACTTGATAGCCATAATTGTTGCAATCTTCTGAGGAGGGCGGGGAGCCTCAGGGTGGGATGCGTGGAAGGCTTTGACCAGGGCCATGCAATTCATGAAATCGCGCGCCTTGACCCAACTATTTTCATAGGCTGGGTATCCTTTCCAGGCCATGAGATATTGGACTGAACGTCGCGACTTGCGAGATGCCAGGATAGCCTCTACCTCAGCTTCTTCCTCATTATTGATGATGATCAGTTCCGGGTCCATGGAATTACACCCTTGAAGGGTGACAACTGGGATACATGGAAAACTGGGTGCTGCTTCCAATGCGCGGGAAGCTTCAAATGGAATGCCCCATTACCCAATACTTCCTCCACTAAGTGAGGACCCAAATGCTTACTGGCAAACTTGTGGGAAGGGGTTTGAATTTTCAAATGGCATGGTATCAAGCATGATGTAGGAACCCACCATAAAGTCATGACCTGGAAGGCGCTTACAGTCCACAAATTGCTTATAGTCATCAATGGCTTTGGTGAGGTGTTCCCACACTAAAGCTTGAGTCTATCAAATATGGGTAGCATGATCCGCGGCAGCTTGAACCTCAGGTCGCAAGCATGCCCCAACTGAAAACGATGGGTTATAACCCAACGTTGCTTCATATGGTGAAAACCCCATAGATGTGTGGATCCCATTATTGTACGCAAATTGAGTGAGAGGCAAGTCACCGGCCCAAGTATCCTGCGCTGCTGCAGCATAGCAACGCAGGTACTGTTTGAGAACTTGGTTAACCCGCTCAGTCTGACCGTCAGACTGGGGGTGATATGCCATGTATTGACAGGGGGTTATCTTCAGGATTGATAGGAGTTCACTCCAAAAGTGTGCGGTAAACTGAGTACCCCAGTCACTAACAATTTCCTGGGGAAGACTGAACATCAAAAACACATGTCATACAAAAAGACGGGCAGTTTCTTCCGACATAATCGTGGAAGTGCAAGGGATAAAAAGGGAAAATTTTGTAAAGCGATCCACCACTACCATCACCACTGTGAACCCATTAAAACAGGGGAGATCGACAATAAAATCTATAGATACTGAGGTCCATGGACCTTCCACCTGCTGTAAAGGGTGCAGGAGGCCATTCTTACTGGAGTGATCTGACTTGGCCCTAGCACAAATAACACAATCGGCGATCCAAGCTGGGACCTCTTTGGTCAGTCCTGCCCAATTGAAGGTTCGCTTGATCAGATCGATGCATTTCTTGTTACCAGGATGTCTATGGGGGGATCATGGTGTGCACAGAATACTTTTGGGTGGAAGGAGGGGGGAACCCAAACGCGAGAACAGAAGTAAATGAGTCCCTCTTCTAAGGAGTATAGGGAGTGTTTGTGACTCGAGTGAGCCAACTGCTCAACCAACTCCATGCCCTCAGGGCAGGCCGTTTGACCGGCTAACACCTGAGCCAATAATGGATCATTGGGAGACAATGTGGTGGAGGAAACAACAGAGGGAACTATCAACAAAATCTGAGTGGCAGGGATCATGGTAATGAGATCCACTTCCTCAGGTTCCAAGGGACAGTGAGCAGGACTATGGCTTAGGAAATCGGGAAGGACATTGAGCGCACCTTTGACAAATTCATATTTGAAGTTAAAACTGCACAGGTCCCAATAGGTTTGGGCCTGCCAGTGCACCAATTTTTGGGTTTTGCGGAAATAAAAGAGAGCCTGGTGATTCATGTGAACCATTAGCTCATGATGAGCACCTTGCAACAAGTACTGCCAATGAGGTAATGCCCATGCAACAGCAGCCAGTTCCTTGTCATAAATGGTCCAAGACTGCTCCGTAGCAGTGAATTTTTGGGAAAAATAAGTGAACAAATGTTCAAGAATGTTGTGGTCCTGAAGCAGCACTGCGCCCATTACATGGATGAAGAATCACATGTGACAATATACAGTTTGGTGGGATCGGCATGTTTCAAGATGGGAGGAGACATGAACACCTCCTTGATTGTTTCAAACGCCTGCTGGCATTAGGGGGTCCAACAAAATGGTATGTTTTTTCCCGTGAAGGGATGGAGTGGGGCGGCCAACTGGGAAAGTGTGGGGGAAATTTTTTTTTCAAAAAATGATAGTTCCCAAGAAACTCCAAAGTTGCTTCTGTGTAGTTGGAGATGGCCATTCTTGGATCACATCTAATTTGTTGGGAGGGATAGCGACACCTTCTTTGAGAACCAGGTTTTTGAGAAATTTGACCTCTTCCTTATAAAACTCGCACTTGGAAGCTTTGAGGAACAGCCCTGTTTATGCAAAGCAACCACCACCGCTTCCAAGTCAATAGCGTGTTGTTTGGGAGTTGGGGAATGAACTAGGATATCATCAATGTATGCAATAGCACAAGAGAACCAGAGATCCCCTAACGCGTTGTCAATCATTTATTGAACATAGCGGGAGCATTTTTCAACCTGAAGGGCATTATGCGAGTTTAAAAAAAAATGCCTCACCTCGTGCAGATTGCAGTCAACCATTCCTGTCCTTCCATTACCCAAATTTGGTTGAAAGCGTTCACCAGATCCAGTTTCAAAAACACATGGGATTTGGCAATTGCCTGACTGATTGTCTGCTCTAAAGGTAATGGGTAGGGATCTGTAATTGTTATTTTGTTCAAGTGACCGTAATCCACACAAGGATGGAGCGATCCACCCAATTTTTTTGCAAAGATGATAGGGGAGGCGACGGGTGAGGTCTCTTTGAACAACCAACCTTTTTTTAACATATCGTCCAACCAGGTATTGAGTGCAACCTCTTCCTCCGCTGTATGAGGATACAACGGGCAGTTGATGTTCACCAACTCCACGGTTTTCCAAAATCCACAATCGTACCTAAAATGTTTTGGTAGACAATCCACCTTTTCCATGTTAAAGATTCTTTGATATTGCATTAAGCTTTTGGGAAAATTGGCCGGAATGCCTGCGGAAGTAACTAGGGTAGTGATAGAGCTGGTCCCTTGTATCTTCTTGAGGGTGTTGATCAAAGGGAACTCTCCCTCTGAATCATCATTGGTAAATGACAATGTATTAGACTCTAAATAAATCTTCACATGTTGTCGACGCCACCATCCCACACCCAAGATCACCAGGAATACCAAGTTGGCATGGCTGAAAAATGATTGCAGAAGCTATATTGGTGGATTGAGAAGTGTATCAGCTGGCAAACAACATATGAAGACTGGTAAGCAGATGAGGCCACCATTACTGAGGAGCCCACATCCATTTCCAATTTTATTGCCGTGCCAACTCAACACTTATGAAGTTCCCTGCTGCTCTGAATCCACCAGAGCTTCGAAGGAGACATGATGCAGACTGATACTAATTTTCATAGGGACAAGGAAATAAGCAGAATTCTGTTTATTGGGAGATTTGGCTGACTCATGGATGACTGAAGAAATAATGGGTATGTTGGGACCAGGATCATGGTTCTTAGCTGGGGTGAAAATTGGAAGTATGAGTGTGGGGGAAATCATTTCCTCTGTCTGGGCTTGAACAGAATCATTAATAGTTAACTCTGGAAACGCCAACTCATACTCAGGGGTTATGGAAGGGTTGTGACCCATGTCAACTGCTATTTTGATGACAGGCGCATCATCTACATCTTTGTTAGGAATTACTATCATAAAGTTCCCCTTCAGATACAGGGAAATGTGGTGAGGTAACACTTTGATAGTAGTTACGGTGGCACATATTTGATCTACTGATTCTTGGATGGTAGACCAGACCACGTGATACGCAGAAACCAAATCTAAGTTCGCTCTAAAGACTGCCTGAAGCATATTGATAGATAGGCCTGACGTGGGAGCCAGCTCATGAAAGGTAGAAATCAAAGAAGCCAAACTAGGGGCTTCAACCATGGCAAGGAGCAGTCTGAATAAGTGGTCTGATTGGGACATAAGGGGTTTTAAGGCAGCTGATACAACAGCCATCAGGGGGATGGAGTCTCCTTCTTGTGAGGAAGAACGCAAAAGACTTCTCACCCAACAGCGGGCATCTCCATCCATGGCATCTAACAACGCGAGCCCTTGTCGGGCATGAGATATTGCAGAAGCATTATTAGTGAAATGTTGTCCGCATTTGTACTTTGGTGAGTGCATCGAGAACCTGATTGGTGATTATTTGGGAGGGGATAATTGATCCTTTTCCCAGGACAGAGGAAGTAAGAGAAGATGCAGTCTGCACATCTTGAGTGGCTTGAAGAAGGTTTCCCAAAATAGAGCAGATGCTTCTCCCAAAGTCATAAAGTGACCAAACAAACAACAAACAACACACAACTGATTGTACGTTCATCTGGCAGAGGGTAATCATTGCAGCGCCCAATTTGAAAACCAAGGCGGAAGTGGCTGGGAATAATGGTTGGTCGATTATGTCATGGAAACGGCAGAAGAAAATTAGACCAACCTACCAGTCAGGATGCGTGAGCACCCAAAAAGCAAGCCAGAATGCCAGAGGCATTGCTGACCATATGACTTGATATGAAGCTGGGAAATGTGATACCATGAAGCGGTGGTGCAACAACAAGGTGAGGAGTATCCCAACAACAAACCACACTGAACCCAGTCCCACCCCCGTGGGCCTAGCTTCAGGGGGTGGGATTACTGTGATAGTTTCAACAAGATTCTTGGCAAGTGAGGCCATCTCATCGGGGGTGACAAGAAGATAGATTTTTTCTTTCCATTGATGGACATAGGGCCATAAGATCCCCGTGTATTGCTGCCAGAAGTTCGTGAGAGTGGGGTTATAGAGCCAAAAATATCGAACTTGCTGGACCCAATTGGCAATGGAGGGAGCTATAGTGACCAAAAAAATTGGTAATGCCCACCTGGAGTGCGGGGCGATGGGCCACCAGGGAAACGCCATCTGGGATGCAATTGGAAATGGAAATAAAAATTTGGTTTTGTGGTAAAATTTTGTTTGGAAAGGAAAGTAAGAAAATTGACCAACAATTTTCTCAGTGCCATGCAACTGATTAAATAGTGGTTGATTGGGTAGTGACAGGATGGGGTCAGGTCCCACAAATTTGACCTAACCGGCAAATTGTTCAGGAATGGGCGGGTTTATTCTTTGGGAACTGACATCACAAAATTTGGTGGTGGGCTGAGTCTCTGTCAGTTCGACCTCAAACATATGAACCAGGGCTCAACTACATTTCTGACAGTTAGTATGACAGCATTTGGCCCAACAAGCGACGGGAATCCCCCAAGGCCATCCCATATAGGGATGGGTCCATTTGGTTGGGAACAGGTTCAGGATGGCCAACCCACCCGCACTTGGTCATTTAACCACTTGTTTACTCAACAGCAGCACATTGAGCACAACACCTGAATTACTATCAGGGGGCTTCAAACCCTCGTTGATGGCGCCCAATATTTGTTCTACTGGTTTAGTGATTGAATTGGAACCTTTGGGCGATCTGGCTGATATCTCATTCTTCATGCTTTTACGGCCATTTGAATTTTGGCCATCAGCCAGATTGCCACCCAAATTAGATCCAACCAATTTCAATTTGGTAATCTCAGCACAGATTTCACTAATTCCCCACAACAGTTCTGCTGAGGTGAGTGTGGGTATTGGGGTGGGATCTGAAGTGTACAAGCTGTCACCCATCACTCATCTACTATGTGAGCAAGATTTCCCTGAGTGATGAGAGGTATCGCCATCCTCTTCAGTGTTTTTTATTTGGGAATGGGAAGATGACCTGATTGAGAGCCAAAGGATGTTTTCGAGACTTACAGTTACACTAAGATTAGGACAAATGAGAGTTTTGAATCAAAAAGGGATAAATGAATAGAAGACACCAAACTGAGGATGCATATGGGTTGGGGAATTGAGATATAAAGAGTTACAGAGTGGATTGATGGGGGTTCATTCAGAAAGTAGGTTGTTGCAGAAAGGTCTGCATATTAGTACAATAATAAAGGTCGAAATAAGGGGTGATAGCTCCATGTGAAAAGTTATTAGTTTTATTAAAAAGAATCAGCGATCTTCATATCATCTGATTTGGTTGCCCAGTGGCTAATACCCTGTGCAAACTGACTCGGTGG